>CAWUFW010002765.1:1800000-2059820 GCA_963921515.1 Calotriton arnoldi | reverse complement strand
AGACCGAACATTGACCGCCCATACCAATTGCTGGCGGACATGGACGATACAGAGGTAATCAGGAAGTTTCGGCTGGACAGGCCAACTCTGCATCGACTGTGTGCCATGTTAGAGCCCCATCTCCGTCCCCGCAGGGTGTATCCGACTGCTGTCACCCCCACGGCTAAGGTGATGGCCGCCATGCATTTCTTTGCCACTGGGTCATTCCAGCACACAGTGGGCAGTGGAGGAGGGATGTCCCAGCCCATGTTCAGCAAGGTGCTGAGGGATGTACTGGCAGCCATGATGCTGTGCCGGAACAGGTACATCAGATTCCCCAGGGCTCGTGAATTGGCGGCAGTGAAGGGTGCATTCTATGCCCTTGGCAGAATCCCACACGTCGTGGGAGCCATTGACTGCACTCATGTTGGCCTTGTTCCACCACAGGCCACTGAGCACCTGTACCGCAACAGGAAGCACACGCACTCCCTGAATGTGCAAGTGGTGTGCCTTGCGGACATGGTGATCACCCACGTGTGTGCCAAGTTTCAGGCTCGGCACATGACGCACACATAATGCGCAACAGCATCTTGCCACGACTGATGGCCAATCTGCAACAGGATCGTGGCTGTATTGTCGGTGAGTATGTGGAGTGGTGTAGCGTGCTGGTTGTGCGATGCTGTCCCCTGTCCAGTTGGAATAGCAACGGTTCTCTGTGTCCCTCACACCCAGGTGACTCTGCGTATCCGAATGGGGCATGGCTGCTCAGTCCATTGAGGAATCCTCGCACCCCAGCAGACGATCGATACAATGAGGCACATGGGAGGACCAGACGTGTGGTCGAGCAGTACCTTTGGCCTCCTCAAGTCCAGGTTCAGGTGCCTGGACCGCACCGAGGAGTGCACTGGCGTACTCCCCACAGAAGGTGTGCCAGATAGTGGTGGCGTGCTGCATGCTGCACAATCTGGCCATTCGGAAGCAGATCCCCCTCATTGTGGATGACGGAGATCAACCAGGGCCCCAGCCCGCAGACCAGGACAGCTCGAGTGAGGTGGACAGCGGAGAGGAGGAAGCTGGGAATGTGCGCCAGCAGCTCATCGCCCGCTACTTCACTTGACGGTGAGTGTCCATGTACGACGGATGATGTGTCTGTATCTATGCAGGTGTGTGTGTGCTGTGTCAGGGTGGCCGTATGTTCACTGCGTGCAGTGTGTCAACGCTCCATGGCCAGGGTAGTATGCCACTGTTGGTGGCTGTGGCATTGTGCCCTATTGCTCTGTGCGATGTGTGTACATTGCTTGTAGTTGTTGACATGTACTGTGTGATGGGTGTGTGACACACTCATTGAATGTGCTCCTGTTCTGTCTCCCACCCCTAGGTCCCTACAGGCTCCTCCGGATTCCATTTCCATGCCACGCATCAGGTGCCCTTCCGCCCAAGGTGGCCGTTGTATTCCGTACAAATAAAACACAGGGCACAAACAGCAGTTAGTGAAAAAGGTGCATTTATTACAAACTGTGACATGTGATTGTGTGTAAGGTGATGACAAAAGTGGTGCGTGCAGTGACAATGAGCTGTCGGTCATGGCTGCGTGATGATCAGGGTGTACCCACTGGTTCTATGTCCATAGTCCAACACACACATGCCATCCAGCTGGCTGTGTGGAGTGGGATCGTAGAGCAAGTCAATGCAGTGGCTGGTCAAGGAAGGCTGGCGGAAGGCTGGCTGGCTGCCTCACTTGCGACTGGAGCGTGCGAAGTCCTCCCGGGAGATCTGTTTCCTCTTCGGACGGCCCCTTCCACGTTTGGGAGGGGGTGTGTGGTGGCGACCTGCTGGTGGTGGGTGAGGTGTGCTCACTGGCTGTGGACGCAGGGGAAGTGGACACTGCTGGCCGACCCTGCGCCCTAGCAGGTGGTGGCGGAGGTGGTGTTGCTGGCCTTGCCTGTGACCCCACCGCCACCACCAGCTGGCCCATGAGGTCCACGAGTTGGTCCATACGGGACACGAATTGGCCCATATGGGCGTCCATGGACCTCAGCACCCCCAGCACCTCCCGCGTGTCAGTAGCAGACCTGGCCCATTGTCCTTGGGCCTCTTCATAGGCCCCAAGGACTCTGGCCATTTGAGGCAGGGCATGGCTCCCAGGGGAGGCTGGCGTTTCCCTGACCCTGCTCCTCCTACCAGTCCTGCTGCCACCGGCCTGCCCACTAGCCACATTGCTCACCACGGTCCTCGCTGTGGCTCCCAGGGTGGATCCAGTCGGCCGGGCCACCACCTGCGCTGGGGCTGGTGCCAGCGAAGACGTGGTGGTGGTGGAGGCGGTGGTGGTCGGTGCGGCGATGGTGGCGGTTGCGGCAGTGGTAGTGGCCGCAATTACCGTGGGTGTGGCCGCATTGACCGTTGGTGTGGCCGCAATGTCCGTGGGTGTGGCCGCAACGACAGTGGCAGCAGGGGGCTGGGAATGTTCAGCAGCCCTGGATGATGGGTTGGTGGGTAGGAGGGGTCCTGGGGAGCGGCTGGGCCCTGCCACGCCAGATGGGCCAGCTTGGTGGTCCGTGTCCGAAGAGGTGGACAGATCCTCCAGATCCGTGTGTCCTCGTTGGGGGCTTGTTGGCTGGCTGTGCTGGCTGCTGTCTCCATCCCCAGCGTCCAGCAGTTCGTCACCTGTGGAGAGAATGAGATTTGTTATTGTGTTGCACCTGGCGAAGTATGTATTAGTCGTCTGACATTGGCAGTTCGTGCAATCTCGTACATGGGTTTCCCGGAGGCGAGTGTGTGGCTGTGGCATCTGTAGTTGTGTGTGCTAGGCAATGGGACTGTGTGCTGTGCACATGTGGCATGGGACGGATTGGCCATGCCGATGGGTGTGTTGCTTTGCCCCTACTCATTGTGACTCTGGTGTATGCGGGCTCCTGGCCCATCCTGGGTCTGGTTTGTACTTTGCTTTTGGAGTTCAAATGGAACGCTTAGGAACGCATATGGCAACATGGGGGCCATGCCCCAGATTCGCATTTGGGAGGGTATATGCTTTTGGGGTACATGCTGTGAGCCATGGGTGCCGAACGTGACATGTGTTGTGGCAGCATGACAGTGCATGGTCTGAGGTGTGTGCATGCCTGACATGCCCTGCATATTTGCTGTCTGTTGTGGTTACTGGACATGGCATTGGACGCATCGTTATGAGTGAGTGATAGTTGTGTGCCAGCCAACGTATTGCAGTTGTCCCATCTCCTTGGTGTGCGTGCTGCCCTGTGCCATGTGCATCACTGCAGTGCTCGGGGGTGTGGCCCATGTTGTGTGTTGTTGCTCACAGTGTGTCGTGCGCTTAATTGACTTCTGGCACATGGTTGGTCATGGGCATGTGTCTTAGCGTGACTGCTGTATGTGTGGCAGCTGTGCGGATGACATGCCTTTCATGAGACTGGGGCTGACGGATGGGATGGATGGTATGTTGTATGTGCATGGTGTGTCTGTGTGTTTGATGGGTTCAGTGGTGTTCGTGTGCATTTCTGTTGTTCCGCTCTGTTGCGTCTAGTGTTGTTTGTCTTACATAGGCGTAGTTGTGGGGTGTGTGGTTGACAGGCAGTAGGGGCTACATGGACAGGACTTCAATGGTGTTTCGGTTGTGTGTGATGAGTTGCACAGTGGCTGCCGTGTGGGACTATATTCAGTGTGGCTTGTGCATGCAGACGTGGCTCCTTGGGTGTTGCTATGTCTGTGATGGGTCATGTGGGGTGTGAGTCTGCTGTTCATGTCCGTGTGCACATTGTTCACTTGTTCGTGACGGTGGGCGGTGCTGCGTGTTCGTGTGCTACGTGACATGTCCCATGTGTTGGTGGTGTTATGGTCCTCATGCCTCCAGTAATCCAGCCCTGTCCAGTTTCCCACCTGCAAGTTGTTCGTGCGTGCACTGTACTGGATGCCACATGGCTCTTAGCGGGGGGTGCTCCATGTTGCAGGTCTGTGGGGGTGGGGGGGTGTAGTGGGTCGTGGGGGTGGCTGTACACCCACTGACACCGATTGCTGTGGACCGTGATGTCTGCCTTTCGTCTGTCGTTGTGCACTGCGGTGGCTGACACGTGGGTGTGGGGTGTGGGGGATGCTCCTCCTTGCTGTGCTGTGGGACTGGGGCCTGGTGTGTGTTGTACTTGGGCTGTCCACCGTCCCACCCACTGCACTTTGTGTTCCTGCCACTTACCTGTTACTTGTCGGTTGGTGCAGCTGTGCCTGACACATGGGTGTGGGGAGTGCTCCACCTTGCTGGTCTGTGGGAGTGGGGGCCTGGTGGGTGTTGTACTTCAGCTGTCCCCCTCCGACCCACTGCACTTTGTGTTCCTGCCACTTACCTGTTACTTGTCAGTTGGTGCAGCTGTGGCGGACACATGGGTGTGGTGGGTGCTCGTTGTGGCGCTTCTGGCATATTTGTGGACCTGTTGGTGGTTACGTGGCTGGCTTAGTGTACACATGTCCCCACGCATCTTACAGTTGTTCGGTTTGGCCTGTGTGTGGTAGTGTCTGTTGCATGTGCGTGTGATGTGTTGTGTATTGTGTGCTGGACATGGGGGTGTTTGTCCCTGGGAGCTGTGGCATGGTGGTTGCGCATGTGTGTACATAGCGGTGTGCTGGTATACATTAGTTTGTACTTACCAGCCTCCACTCCCCCTGCTAATCCGGCGAGGATCTCCGGATGTATTACGACTCGCACCTTCTCCTCCCACGCTTTGAAGGTCTTAAAGAGCGCGGGATTCCCTCCGCCAGTGACGGCAGCCAGCTCTCTGTTTTTGCCCTCCTTCTTCTTGACCAGGCTCTTTACGTCATTCCAACGTTTGTTTATCTCGGTTCTGTTCCTGGGCAGGGTCCCGACTGCATTGACCTGGTCTACGATCCGGGTCCACATTCTGTTTCTGGTGGCTAGTGGTGTGTGCTGGACCATGTTCCCATAGATTTGTGGGTACACCTTGATGATCTCGTCGACCATGACCGTCAGCTCCATGGGCGTGAACTTGGGCATCCTTTGTGGTGCCATGGTGTTTGTGGTGGTGGTGCGGTGTGTGTTGTGTAATGTGCAGGGGGTTTGTGGTGCCGGTGTTTGGTGGTGGTGGTGGTTGTGATGTGTGCGTTTCTGTGGTGTGCTGCTGTCCTTGCTGTGTCACTGTGTCCTCTCCTCTCCTCTCTGGTTTGCAATGTAGCAAGGGGTTGTGGTCTGTGGGAGTGCTGCTTTTGTACTCACCTATGTGGGTGTGTCCTCATGGTCTGTTGTTTTCAGGTGTGTTGTGTCTGGGGTTCTGGCCTTTGTATTTTTTGTTTGTCCGGGGGGTGTTTTCGGGATGTGTACTGTGCTTGTGTATTTGTGCGTGCCTTGCTGTGTGGACTTGTTGGCCATGTTGTGTGCTATTGGTTTTGTGTGCGGATGGTTTCTGTGCAGGTACGTGGGCGCCATGGCTTCTGCCGTGTCGATTCTCATCGGCGTTGTTTGCGTTGGCGGGCGGTATTTTTGTTGTTTTTCCGCGCTCATGGCGGTGCGATCGTAATTTCACGTGCGGTGTGTCGGCCGTGTGGGCGGGCGGTTTTGTGTTGTCGTGCGTGTTTCCGTCCGTGGCGGGCGGTTTGACTCCGACTCGGACGATGGCGGGCGGTATTTTGTATGATTTTTCCGCCGATGGCGGTTTTCAGTTTGTGTACTCATAATGGCGTGGTCGGTGTTCAGGCGGTGTGTGCGGGCGGATTTTTGCCGCTTCCATGCCTGGCGGATTTATTTACGCCGGGTATCGTAATGTGCCCCTCAGTTCTTAAGATCACAAATGGAAATAATTGTGCAACGTTAAAAAATATGTTTATATTCTACTTTGATTTTTATATCTCATCCTTTGAGGTTTTCTGTCAGTTCCTAGTTTTTATTCTTTTAAAATTGTTATTTCAAGTTTTGTTAAAACGTTTGGTATTATTTCCTGGTGTTCCAGTAACAGTTACATATTTTGACCACATCGTGCTCTAGCTCCTAGGTCTCCAGTGAAGATGAAAGAAACATATCAGTATGAAATGAAGAGTTTATAATTGTTAGACTTGCTATAAACATTCATTTGGATTTTGACTTGACTGCCCTGTGCAAGACATCTATGAAAAGCACTCTGTTTCTCACTACTTGTCAACATTTGATCACTTGAACATCCGAAGATAATATCAAACCTGATGTTTCATGTAGCACTTTGTATAACACATTTTTATATAGAAAATACATTTCTGTAAACAATACAATGTGTGTTTTCTTGATGTATCTATTTATGAACGTATCAATTGATTTGTTAACAAAACAACAAAATATAATCTGGGGTTCATCATTCTGTATGTCATACTGTTGTAATACTATCTACCCTTTGACTAGTGAACTAATTTCCCTTTTCCCCTCATGATTTGCTTGACTTATTCACAGATTCCGCTTACTATATTTATCAATAAGTATATTTTGTTAGTACGCTACCATTATGTTCAATAGGGTGCTCTCCTTGCATAATTTATTTCAGTCGTAGTGCTGGAACAGCCTGGCAGAGTAATGGAACACTTCAATTCACATTCAGTGAATTCATAAAATTACAGATTTCAAGTTGAGAAAAAACCTGTTTGTGACAATGCGGCAAGTATATTTGCAGGCTATACTGTAACTAACGAGAATTTACCACCAATCTGGCACAAGGTTTAGTGGCTACATCAGACATGTGCATCACTTGCATAAATATTGATTTCCATCTTTAGTTTACACATAGATTTGGTCATGTGTTTCACAAAGTGTTTTTACAACAGGTTAGTGACATTAAGGATCTCTGTGGATTTCCCTTGGAAAGACATTCATTTCTGGCAGGGTTAGGCGCCAATGTGATGACCGTGAACACTTCTGATACACAAGTTATTTGGTCATGGCGCTGCTATATGGTGAAAAAAATCAAAGGTGGCTGACTTGTCAATCAAAAATGACAGCAATATAAATCCAAAATTTACAAGGGGCTCATGTCATCAATATTATTTAGTAGGATTATCTTATTTTCCAAATCTCATCCCCCAAGTGCCAGGGTTCCTGTTATTTATTGGGCTTTTAGAACCTTGATTTTTAAGGTTATTACTGCTAAAAGTTGAGCACTTAAGCAGAATTAGAATATTGATGGGTGTCTTAAAATGAAAATCCCTGAAACTGAATAGTTGATATGGCATTTTAGTGGCACTGTCTTAGATTCCCAATAGCGACCTTCTATCCTTCACATAAAGCTTTCTTCCTTATATTTGCACAGAAGTGTCTTCTTTTGATGTAACCTTACAAGTGTTCACATCGTGCCTATACTTTAATCATAGAGGCTCAGTTCTCAAACCCTAATAAACAACGCTGCCCATTTTATCATTATCAAATGGTAAGTCTTAGTGTTCCATTAAAATATGAACAAACTTTATTTCAAAAATCTGAGAAAATGTTTATTTTGAGTCATAGGTTTCTCAATATTTTTAAATTATACATATTAAATAGATGGTCAAGAGATGTGTTAAGCTTTCATTAGAGCGTTAACAACTTGTAAAAGGTGTTCTACATTAGAGGTGTAGTAAACACCAGTACACTATAGTAAACTTTAATTCTCTTATTCCTCATTGAAAAAGAAATTACAATGTACAATTATTAATCTTTCTATCTGCACAGTTCATACTTTCATATTGGGAAAAACGGATCTCTAAGAGTTTTAAAGTGCATTTTTGAACATACATCATTCAGCAGCAGGTCACTAGTTCCAGATATTGCTTTTTAGAGAGAAAGATGAATTTTCAAGCCAACCCCTTGATGTTTGGTATATTATGTAGACATTCTGAAGCTATAACTGTGCAGGGAAATCAGCTTTAGCTCAAATACATTTTCTCCTTTGACGGGTGGTGGTTCCAATAGGATCTAAAACTAATATGTGTGTGTGGTTTCCTTGATCGTTTGGTACCTATGTAACACATAAATGAAGGATCTTGAGGTGTTATTGATATTGATTGGGATTGCCAAAGGACTGTAGCTTTCCAACCCTCTTTATTAGAAGCAGGGTATAATGGTGGGGAGGAGGGAGTCCAATGCAAATGATGACAGATCTGTCATCCCATGCACAACCCAACCCAACATTGAATTGCAATTTCAAATCATCATAGCTAAGGTGTATAATTAGACAGCCACTGGTATTTAAAAAGAAAACAGAGCAAGAAGAAGAATTTACATAATTGGATATGAGCACACAAACTCAGTACCTATCGGAAATGTGAGACTTGAATGTAAACACAAGGAGATGATGGACGGAATGCTAAAACTTTTTAGACACTCACCCCCAGTCACAGATCTGGGTTGAATCCATCATCATCTTTAGCTCACTTCGCCACCCCAGTTCAGACCCAGCTATATGCAAATCAGTCTTGACCCTGTGCCTCATGGGAACAGTCCAGCCCGAACTGCTAAGCCAGGTCTTCCCTGAACTGGAAACAAGCATCCTGGGACCGGTTTCGGGGTAACACCCCTCATCAGCCAGGCTAGCTTGAATCCAGTGGCAAAGTGAGCAAGGGACCCACGTCTGGGCCTACCCTGCCAACTTAGGGCAAACAAAGCAAACACAAGGAGATGATGGACGGAGTACTGAAACTTTTCAGACACTCACCCCCAGTCACAGATCTAGGTTGAACCCAACATTGTTCTTTAGCTCACTTCGCCACCTCAGTTCAGACCCAGCTATATGCAAATAAGTCTTGACCCTGTGCCTCATGGGAACAGTCCAGCCCGAACTGCTAAGCCAGGTCTTCCCTGAACCGGAAACAAGCATCCTGGGACCGGTTTCGGGTTTACACCCCATATCAGCCAGGCTAGCTTGAATCCAGTGGCAAAGTGAGCAAAGGACCCACGTCTGGGCATACCCTGCCAACTTAGGGCAAACAAATCAAACAAAATGAGATGATGGACGGAGCGCTGAAACATTTCAGACACTCACCCCCAGACACAGATCTGGGTTGAATCCATCATCGTTCTTTAGCTCACTTCGCCACCCCAGTTCAGACCCAGCCATATGCAAATCAGTCTTGACCCTGTGCCTCATGGGGACAGTCCAGCCCGAACTGCTAAGCCAGGTCTTCGCTGAACCGGAAACAAGCATCCTGGAACCGGTTTCAGGGTGACACCACTTATCAGCCAGGCTAGCTTGAATCCAGTGGCAAAGTGAGCAAGGGACCCACATCTGGGCATACCCCATGCCACTTAGGGCAAACAAAGCAAACACAAGGAGACTTGAATGGAAGACATTTCAAACTGTCAAACAATGCAAAGTTTTGTTCCAGCCAGGTTGATAACTAGAGACTTAGCAAAGAGAGATGTGATGAGCTGAACACCACAAGGTGTCCAAATACGAGAATGTAGCTTTAGATTAAGTTATTTGTTGGCAATGTTACAATTGTTCTGGAATATCGGATGGGGAGATTGGAAACATAAACCAACAGTGCTTGCTTATTTATATCATTAATGGCAGCTTGTCCAAGGGCTCTTGACCCAATATTTCAAACGTACTGCAAGCAGATCTGAAAGCTAAGCAAGCTCTGAATTATAAGGTCTCTGTTCTATTCCTGTGTATCAATCTATTTAAAAATGTGGATAGAATCTAATATATTAAAACCAATTAATTTACAGTTAGACTAAATAAAATGCAAAAAGACAAATAAAAGAAAACGATGGGTCAACTGCTTGAATAAATCTCACCCTCTCGTAATTAATCCAGGCCACAATCAAATCCATTGTTTTATGCCCACCTTATCACCGCAGACAAAAACCAGCCAACTGCAAATCAGCCTTGTTCCTGCTCCAATAGGGTAGTCCTGCCCGAACTGTCAGGTCAAGTCTCCTCTGAACCGGAATACCTGCAACCCCAGTTCAGTATAGGCCTGTTTGGACCTTATCAGCAGAGTGCACTTTGAGTCCTATGGCGGGGTGAGCATCGAACCCACAATCTGGTGTGGTAGTTCGAACTGGACTGTTCCTATCATAGAAGGACCAGGACTCATTTGCATATGACTGACCTCTGTCTACAGTGGTATTGTGGGTGGAAAACGATGGTCTGTAATATGGACCCAAGCAATCACCATTGGCTGAGATTCTTCCAAACATTTCTTCCATTACATTGTTGTTTCTTGCAAAGACAACTAAAAGCATAAAGGACATTTCTTAAACGATCAAGTGAACAGGACATTTATTGGAACAAAAACATGATGTTCGCAGAGAAATAGATATGACCCGTGCCTAATTTGAGCGGGTGGGGCCCACTGACACTCATTTTGGGGGACAGGCACTTATTTTTTTTAAACAAACTTTGCTGAATAAAAAGAGAGATTAAAGCACAAAAGTAGGAAAGAAAAACTCAGAAAAACAGTAATGAAGAAATGAAAAAGAACCTTTCAGAGATAAAGAAGCAGCACATGTCTGGTGGTGGATTAAAGGGGCATGAGGTGGAATCAAGAATACACAGCCTTGGTACGCGGGACCCTGGCCCTTCAGTAGGCCAGCCGTGGGATTCTCAGCAAACATTTGGGCCCCTGCTCGTTGGGCATGATTTAGAGTTTCAAGTTGTGCCAACCCCTCGGTCCAGTTGCCTGATATTTACAAGTGAGTGGACCTTAAGTGAGTGGGCAATTAAATAGCCAGTTTTCACTCTCTCTTACCACCGTGAAAAACCTCCCAGGGTGTGCAGTTCATTAGTTTGGGGTTTTTCAAAAGAAAATCCCACTTTGGGGCCTTGTTTTTGAAAAAGCAGAAACAAGTTTGACAGGCTGCCGTCAAAGATATAACGCATTTACAAGAACTACTACTAATGTTAAGAGATGTCTATAGGGCTGACGGATATCTCTAAATGTGGAGGACAGGTACTCCATCATGGGCAATGAGTATTTTACTTCATCACACTTTTACTTGTACCTAGTATGAGAAAGACAGCTTCATGATGGTGCTCCTGGAGGACTGTTGAGAAAGCATAGCAGAAATAACCTTGTGTGGTGGGGATAAGCACATGCTGCAACATGATAGTGTTACATGTGAATCCAGCTGGTGCTCCCGCATGCTCTGATGCTGCAAGAGTAAAGAAGAAGCAAAAAGTGCTGGGACAAGAAAGCATCTGAATGTATGCAGGAAAAAGTAATTTAGTGCATCTTCTGGACTGAAGGAGGGCCTTGTAAGTGCATTGAATAGGTGAAGAACCATGTTGGGATAGGGGTTCATTGGTTGGTTGAAACCTAACAGATTTCAGAGGGATCACTGACAGAATATCGACATCAAAAATATCGAGGTACAAAAATATCGATGCAAAAATATCGATGTCCAGAATATCGAAGTCCCATCTACATAATGGTAAGTACAAAAATATCGAAAATAAAATATCGATGTCTAAAATATCGTTTTTTTATGTTTAAAAAATAATGTAAAATAAAGGAAATAATATATATAATTAAAAAAAATAGTTAGAATTATTAGAAAATGTTTACAATTATAAGTATTACATATAATGTAAAAAAATTAAACATACATATATATAAAATTTAATATATATATTTACTTAATAATATTAAAAAATATTTATTTTATTAAATTATAAATTGTTAGAAACATATTAAAAATTATAAATACATATATATACACATACACCAATAACATAAAAATAAAAATAAAATATATATATAATAAATTAAAATATTAAAATATTTTAATCTTTTTAAAATACATTTTACACTACATTAACTGAAACAGTATAGAAAATATTGGATAGCGGAGGGGTAAAAATTACTATTCCCACTCCAGTGAGTGCAGCAGTAGGGAAAGTGTTGGATAGCGTAGGGGTAAAAATTACTATTCCAACTCCAGTGAGTGCAACAGTAGGGAAAGTGTTGGATAGCGTAGAGGTTAAAATTACTATTCCCACTCCAGAGAGTGCAACAGTAGGGAAAGTGTTGGATAGCGTAGGGGTAAAAATTACTATTCCCACTCCAGTGAGTGCAACAGTAGGGAAAGTGTTAGATAGCGTAGGGGTTAAAATTACTATTCCCACTCCAGAGAGTGCAACAGTAGGGAAAGTGTTGGATAGCGGAGGGGTAAAAATTACTATTCCCACTCCAGTGAGTGCAACAGTATGGAAAGTGTTGGATAGCGTAGGGGTTAAAATTACTATTCCCACTCCAGTGAATGCAACAGTAGGGAAAGTGTTGGATAGCGGAGAAGAATAATTTACTATTCCCACTGCAGTAAAATAATTAAAAATAATTAACAAACAATTAATTAATTTTTAAAAATTTACCTCCCACCACATTCCCCTATAAATAACACCACCAATGTTGTAAAACATAACACCATTAACATAATTAATTAATAATTAATTAATTATTTAAAATTAACAAACAATTTAAAAACAATTAATAATAATTTAATTCACACAATTAACAGTATAAATCAATTGAAAATAATTTTTATAATAAAAAACATTTAAAATAATATAGAAATTAAAATACTTACCAGCCTACTCCCCTATCAACACACAACCTGCTCTTAAAAAACCACACAAATAACATAATTAATAATTAATTAATAATTATTAATAACCAATTCATAAATAATTAACAATATATTATTTACCACAATTTACAATACGAATTTGTAAAAACATAAATATTAAATATTTACCAATTAATTATTAATAATTAACAAACAATTAATAACGAATTAATAATAAATTATTTACCACAATTAACAATATAAAATAATAAAAACGTAATTATTAATTAATAGAAATTATTAATTAATTAATTACAATTAAATTACTTTCCACCCTATTCCCCTATAAACCCACAACCCGCTCCTAAAAAACAACACAATTAAGATATTTACTAAATAATTAAGAATAATTAACAACCAATTAATAACTAATTGATAAATTAATTACCACGATTAACAATATAAAATATAAAATATATAAATATGAATTAATAAAACATATTAATTAATTAAATATAATTAAATTACTTCCCACCCTATTCCCCTATAAACTCACAACCCGCTATGGAATAAAAACATAACGTTCAATTAAAAATTATTAATTACTTCTAAAAATTATTATTAAATTTACTATAATTAAATCACTTCCCACCCTATTCCCCTATAAACCCACAACCCGCTACGGAATAAAAACGCAAAATCCAATTAAAAATAATTAATAATTTCTAAAAATTATTATTAAATTTACTATAATTAAATTACTTCCCACCCTATTCCCCTATAAACCCAGAACCCGTTACAAAACTAAAATGCTAAATTTACTTTAAAAAAAATTAATAACTTCTAAAAATGTAATACATATATTAAAAAAATACAATACTTTAACCAAAAATATAGAGCACATACATTTAAAATACATACTAAAATACATAACACTAATATAAACATCGATATTATTAACAACGATATTTTTACAAACGATATTACTGACTTCGATATTTATGAAAACGATATTTCTTACCTTCATGTCGATATTCTGGTCACCGATATTCTTGATGTCGATATTCTGTCCCTTCGATATTTCCAACTCGATATTTTTGTACTTCGAGATTAAAAACTCGATATTATGTCTGTGCACCTTTCAGAGTGGCTAAATACCCAAAGCTGGAATTCAAATTTACACTTGTCTCGTGTGACAATTGGGCCTACGTTTTAGGTGTCTTTTACTCTGCGATTGTCAGTGAATTATTGAATAGCCTTGGAAGGAATTAAGGATTGACCGCCTTATGTACCTTACACCATTAATCCGTATTTATAATAAAGTGGACATGGATAATCACCAACCAACACACGCCTATGATTCTGATTTTAATAATATCTGTGATGCGCTACCGGGAACGGCCGTCAGCAACAAACACAAGCAAATGTAATTGAAGACTTTGCAAGCAGACACTGAATTAGAGGTGATCCACTCAATCCCAGTACTGAACTCCATGGCCTTCAGAAATTAACTGGGTTCAACTGGTATGGGGGAAGCCCCCTGACTGACAGCTTATCATTCAGACCAGAGTACAGAACAGCCACAGCATTAACGTCTAATTATGTGGCCCTTAGAAGCGTCCAAAAGCTACTCCATAGTGGAAACAACTTCTGTAAGAAGTTAAAATGGAACAACTGTCTTTTTGTGCCTAAGTCCGTGTGTGTTCATGCGTGGAGGCAGCCGGCCAACCTTGAGGCAAAACTGTGTAAGAAGTTCAGCTACATCGGCAGTGCAGAAATTCTCGAGGATTCATAGGTTCTCAAAACATTTTAGAAAAAACGTACGTACAACTCTTTCCATGGGAAAGATATTAGGACATGTTGGGAACTTTCAGCACTCCACTTCCTTTAGCATTTTTGCATAACTTCACTGCCCATAATCAGACTATCCACCTGGGACAAGGAGCCACTGTGAATGGGCACGTGACTATGACTCCCTCAATACATGTTGCCCTCTTAACTTTCTGCAGCTGATCTTGAAAGTTACTTTAATATAAAGACATCTGCTAGTCCTAGTGAAAACTTGGCAGCATTTCCTTGTGGACTGCAGATAGTGAACTTTGGTATCATATTATTTTGTTTTAGACGCGCATTGCTTTTTTCCCAAACTAAAAAGGGAGTTGGGGATTCAGGGTAGAATAAACATTTTTGGTCACGTGAACATGCAGTTACATTCCAAAGTGGCCCACCGCGATCTGGATGTTTCACTGTGCACTGGGAAGAGACAGTTTTGCTCCATTATTCATACTCTATACAACATAAAACCCTACCGTTTATCTTGACCTAAACTCATCGAGCTCAAACATGTCACTTCTGCTGTTGATGGCTTCTCAGATGTACTTACTTCAAATGACTCAACAAGTCGCTTTACTTGTGATGAAAGAAGTGTGCATTTTGTCTGCAGTTTTCCAGACTCTCGTGCACTGTAAGCTCACGTTGAGCGTTTCCAGCTGGAAAGTGAGCTTTTAATAAACATTTTAGAATGGAAACTTGCAAGTGACAAGCAGGCAAAGGGTCTGTAAAGAGAGAGATAGGAAGGGGGGGATGGTATACAAATGCAGCCAAGCACAGGTTTTAGGACTATTCACCGACCCGCACGCGGAAGGGTCATGGCTGCAAGCAATATGGCGGTGACCTTCCCGCAGCGTGCTCCTGCCTGCATGAGTCTTGTCATCCACTGCTTTCCCTGCCTTTTCCCAGGGTGTGACGTGTTTCTACGCATGTACCCGGAGGCTTCCGTCAGGCGACAGACTCCAACAGCGGAAGTGGAGGGGCTACACACCCAAGGAGGAGGATCATGACGTGAAAAGGAAAAAGGGATTGGCTCTGCAACCCATCTCCATGGTACTTGCTGCTTCATCATTGACTGGTCCTCCTTGACCAGCCTACCTATGACCTTTTTTTTTTTTTTTTATGAGGGTGCCTACTCAACCTCGTTTCTTATTTGAAAGCGTTCTGTTTTATTTAGTGGGGTAAACTCTTTTCTCTTGCCTTACTCAATGCCTTTTATGAAGGTTTTGTTTTTTCCTTGCCTGCAGCCTCTGTGGTCTATACTTCCACAGTGTTGTAGCACGAGTAGTGTGTTGTACACGAAAAAGGGGACTGCAGCGTTGGATGAGTAAGGAATTTTGGAAATTGCTGTATACCATAAACTGAAAAACAAAATACCATATGTTGAAGTGATGCCCTGTTGTTACAAAGCTAGGCCTGATTTGCAATCTATTTTAGAAGAGGAACTTCAGCATATATAAATAAAATATAACTTGCTATACATAGGGACTTTAATTCATCGTTCTCTCTCTCCCCCCCCTTATGTCCCAGTTAATTTAATTGTTGTTAGCAGAAAGAGCCCATCCAGAACCTGATACAATAAATAATACGATCCTATTCCTTCTCTGAACCCACAGCAAGGTTGGACGTCGTTGCCCACGACCATACCATGTGTCAGGGCAGTATTGTGCTGTGCCCATTTTTTCCATTGACTAGCTTGGGCAAAGAGTGCAGTGCGCCAAATAATATATCCCCCAATAAGGAGGGTGGTAGAGTTGCTTCTTCTTTACAATGTATTAGGTTGTTTTTCATTGACCCAACATTTTAGACATTGAATAACCTGAAAAAGCAGAGCACTACACTGTGACTTTTGAGGTGGACCCAGGAGCATGTCATCTCCCACCCTCATCTTATGTTTCCCTTAAGGGTACAGTGGTAGGTACACAATTCCAGGGTCTGTGCTCCCCAAGAGGGAGGTGTACCCAGAAAGGTAGAAAAGAGCTTTCCATTTGAATGACCTCGCAACGAGAATAACCATTAGGACTCAAATCTGTGACTAGCTGGTTACACACAGACGTTTGTAGCAGGCACAGTGAGCATTGAGCTTAGTGAATAGAGCTCTGCCTTAGGGGTCGATTCCGATTTGGGCCGGAAATTTCTCCGACCGAGCCGGACCCGGAGAGATTTCCGACCGAATCGGACCCGTGCAGTCCGACCGAACGAGTACGATGCGGCCGTATGTTATCGGACTCGAGTCGGTCGGACTCCCATTGAAGTCAATGGGAGCCGGTCGTACAACGCGTACGCGGGCTCCCATTGACTCAATGGGTGCGAGTCGGACAAGGGCGCCCCCTACAGCGGGTACGCGGCGAAGCGATTCACGCCATACACGCACAGGTAGGGGGGACCCATGGGTCCCCCCTGTGTGCGACTCGCGCGGCTACGCGTACTGGGGGGTCCGACACGGACCCCCAAAGTACGGCTCCGACAGCTCTTTCGAGCCGGAGTGCGCGGCTCGGTCGGACTGCTCGCGGCGCGCATCGTACTTACACGGCCGGGAAACGTCTCCATTGCGCGGTGCGAGTCGAGTCCGAGCGAGTCGGTCGGAGCGGTTCGAGCCGGGAGCGAGTCGGTCGGAGCGGTCGGGACGCCCGGACGAGTCGGTCGGCGATTTCGCATCGTACTCGCTCGGCCGGACCCGCGTACGGTTCGATCGGGAAACAGGGCTCCGAATCGGATCCGGTAAAGCCGAATCCGATTCGGAGCACTACCGGCCGAGATCGGAATCGACCCCTTAGTGCTCACCCTGCAGTCATTCACGGTCTTGAATGTCTATGTGCCCTAAAGAACCGTAGCCAATCACAATTATATATATAAAACTTAATGGAGCTAAGACAGAACTGATGCTCCTGGGTAACCCCGCCACCCTGAGCATAGGCTCCTTTTGGCCTAGTTGTCTGGGCCCAGCACCCTCCCCGAAAGAACAAATCAAGAGCCTGGGTGTATGGCTGGACCGCAATCTTGATTTCAAGGAGCAAGCACGTAAGGTTGCAGCCTGCTGTTATGGGATTTTAAGAATGTTAAGAAAGATCCTCCCCCTGCTTCCTTTTTTTGCTAGAAGACTGCTAGTTCAAGCATTGATCTTATCACGCCTTGATTATGCTAATGCTCTATATTTGGGAGCCCCACACCTGACCACCAAAAAATTGCAGATTGTGCAAAAATGCGCAGCACGTCTGCTCACGAATACCCCCAAACGCCTTTCAGCTAAGCCTGCGCTCGCCTCGCTCCACTGGCTTCCTATACAGGAGAGAATCCAATTTAAGGCTCTGTGTATCACACTTAAAGCATTATCAGTTCCATCATTCAACCCTATCGCTCAAATAGGTCCCTGAGGTCAGATAATAAACAATTGGCGGTAGTCTCAAAAATAAGAAGAACACGAAGTGGAGGGCGTCGCTTCTCGTATAATGCTGCTAAGTTGTGGAACCTCCTTCCCCTGCATATCCGGCTTGAGCCAAATTACCTGACTTTTCGAAAACAATTAAAAACTTTTCTGTTTCCCTAAAAAACTGTCCGGAGTTGAAGTTGCACCGCTGTTAGCGCTGGGATGCCCTAGGGTAGCCATGCGCTTTAAGCCTTTTCATTCATATATATATATATATATATATATATATATATATATATATATATACACACATACATTATATATATATTTATACACACACACGCGCATATATATATATATATATATATGGCTGTATGACCTGTTTGAAAATAAAAATAAACAATTGTTTAAAAAAAAAGAAGAAGCGTAGTGCTGCTGAAGTCTGCAGAATCATCTTCAGCCCTGGCCTATTGAGGCTCTAAATCAATCAAAGTTCCCCATCATTTGTGACTCGTGAAACACAATATTTAGGATAATCAAAGCGTTGCAATAATCAGAACTCTGGATGGTTTGGACCTGCATGAAGATATCAGGTGACGAGGAGTAGCTGCCACCAGACCTTTATTCACTGTTTACCTGAGAGACTTTCAAGCCCACACCTTTCTATAACCAAACCTGATCAGCAAAGGTAATGGTGTAAAGTACTATGGGCTCTAAATTTGGAAAGTCTTGACATAGTGTTTAGGGACAGGGCATCGGATTGAGTGAACGCAAGGATAAGAAAAGGAAATTGGTACAAAGCCGTTAGGGGAGAAGCCCCAGCCTAATCCCATCCCACCTCCCCCTTTACCCTGCATGATTCCTTTTGTTCTCAGCTGGTTCCATCTTGAAAAGTAGCAGTGTTATGTCCTGCAGATTACATTTTGACCAGATAGGCCCCTCACTCACCAATCTGAATGCTTAAAGGGTCAGAAGACCCTCAAGTGATCATAAGGCAGAATTGTATGAGCCCAATCGGGCAGGCAGAGTAGCAGTATTAACTGCTATATATATAATAAAAAAGAAGCCTGAATATTAGCTGCTAATTGTATCCAGCCGGGACGAGTCTAGAGGCAATCCGGTTTGTGGTATTGTGTTATTCGCGTCTCCTGACGCAGTCACCAGCAGAAAGTAAAAACAGACATGTGGTTTGCCTGATCCACACACTGGCCGCCCGCACATTTTCCAAACAGGTGCTTCACTTTACACAGCAGAAGGGGGAATCAAAATGTATTCATCAATTCCACAAAACATCTGTATGGTCCTGTTCATGATGGGCCCTTGGCATGAACACAAAGCTAGGGGCGGGGGGAGGAGGTTGACGAAGCAGACCATGCGGAACAACTCCTGTTTCCCATATACAAATTACAAGCTCCAATCCATAGGATGTTTCAGAATTTCACATTACAAGACTCCGTTGGCCCCTCCAGGAAACCGCAGTAAAAGAATATACACCACACCAGATTGTTTTTATTCTTCGCCCTCAGTGGTTTGTAGGTGTGAGAGAAACCATAATTATATGATCAGTGCATAAACACTACTATAAATGTAATCAGGAAGGAGTGATTAATTTGTGCTGGGGGTTTCCGGTTCTCGGCACCAGCACTTTATTGTCAACATCGGGACTTATGACAGCTAGTCACATGGCTACGCTTTTTGTCCAATTTTGTGATGGACACAACAACAGTTGTTTAATAATTCCATATACATTAAAAATGACTAATACCTGACTCTCAAAACCATACAAATACCTTGGGTGGCAGGTATTAGTCATTTTTAATGTATAAAAAGTCTGAATTGTCATTAGTAGTGCAGTGGGTGGTGCAAGCAACTGTGGTATCCTGTTAAGGGCCTTGGTACTTATTATTTACAAATTAAGTACTGTCAGGAAGTGATAGTGTGATTACAAAATCACCGAGAGTAAGGACCACAGGAGACACAAACTGTTGAAGTACCCTCAACTGGGACAGGAATAGATTCCTACACAACACTAGGCCCCTCATTCGAGGGAGTGTGGAAAATCCTGATCCATGTGCAAAGGGGAGTCTGCGTGTAGATCAGGGGTCCATGCTGTAGATCAAACATTGCACGTGCAATATTTGTCACTGGATGCATCTCACCAGCAATCACCTGGTGAAATCTGTGCAGGTGGGAAGAATTCTCAAACAGAAGCAAACGTGGAAATTGGTGCAAAACAGAAAACACCACTGTTATGCCTCGATTATCAGAAACAAAAGTAGAAATGGATGAGAATACTACACCCAATAATTAGTGCACCCTGAGATATTGTAATTACTGAGTGTGGTAATTACCTCACACTTTGGACTATTGTGTGTCAATATTTGGTATGCCATTATATTTCAGGTTCAACCTTTAAAATCGTGTGATGCTACCCAATGAGTAGCATAGATTATTAACCACCATGCCAGATAGCATCCCATGCTGCATGTGTAGCACTTTGTGCTGCAAAATAGCTGCAAGCATCTTTTTATTTCAGTGTGCCAAACAAAAAACTTGGCAAGAGTAAATAGTAAATCCACTAGAGGCACCTATTGATTTCATGAGATTTAAAGTCATTTAGGAGGAAAAAAAGGAACTACAAATGTCTGGGGATTTAGCATTAATCTTTGAGGACATAGAAGCAAGATGGGGTGCTGGCTAGCTATGATTAAGCTATGGTATGTACCACAGATGGAGACTTCTCAATTGCAGATTTCTGGAAACCCCCTAAGTGATGAGAGTAAAACATCCTGGACATAATTAGCCAAGCAGCCGCTTAAGCATGTCAATAGGTGAGCTTGCTCGTCCTACCAAATCTTCACAAAACATTCCAGATCGATGCTGATATGCCAGGCCTGGTGGCTCAGAGGACTAATGTGTGCACTTCAAAGGCCTCATGGTCACAGGTTCAAATCCTGGCGGGTCCACTTAGCCTTTCAACCATCTGAGGTCTATAAAATGAGTACCATTGAGTTGGGTAACAATAAACACAGAGAAGAGAGAGCAAACTGAACAGAGTGCTGGATGCAGATAGAATAGGTTAAAGCCGAGACTTTACTAGATGAGGTAAGGCTTTGGAGGTTTAGTAGGGCAAGCACTGTTGGTGGAAGGTATTCCAAGTTGGGGGTGGAGGAAGTATGAAATATTATAATCTGCTACCACATCACATAGGAGTTATCAGCAGATGAGCTGACGAGAAGAAACTATGGCTTCGACCAAATTCACCGCTTAGTATTGGGAGGAAAGGAGGAAGTTAGTATAGAGTCTTCAGACTGAAAAAGCAAGAAGAGGAGAGTTGTTTACCGGAGATTTGAGAGTAAAGTCTTGTTACCATTATACCCAGATTGCAGTCTCTTGATCTGAAAAGTAGAAGCACTTTCTCCATGCAACAAATCACATCAATAGTAGCCAGCCTGTTGCCTGCAAGTGGTGTTCCCATGGTTGTGATAATGTGGCTAAAGGCTAGAGCAGCCGACTTTAAAGCTGGTGAACCAGGTTTGTGTCTGGCAGGAGGCTCAAACATCCTGTAATTCTGGGCAAATGACTTAATCTCCATGTGCCAAAAAAAATTAATGTGTCCATTTATAATACAACTGGTGCTCATGTAAAGCGCTCTGATACCTTCGGGTCACGATCGTGCTATATAAAACTGCAACAACATAAAATGGTGCTATGTTAGACAGCATCCTGCCCTCTGCAGAAAGGCCACCACCAGGTACTTCTGTGCAATGGTTGACACATGATCTAAGTAAGATTTCTCAGGGGAGCCTCAATATCAATGGCCTTGTTTACCCATTACTGTGAATTACAGTATCTAGTGGCATGTATGTCTGTATTTAATTTCCAGTATTGTCAGGTCTGAGTTTATGCTGGCAGGCTCTTGTCAACCAAGCTTGCTATTCGTATAACATATCAATTGATGAGACACTTTTAGTACAGAAATGGCACCAAAAGTGATCAGGGCAATAATACCTAGCAATAGTATGCATGGTGAAACGCAAAGTCAATCACATGAGTTACCCTGTGTAATGAAAGGTGTTATCCAGGGCTGGGAATGTGGAATGGTGGGAGTGAAGCTGAAGAGAGATAGTGTGAGTTATTGGCAGATAGTAATGTATTAGTAAGACTGTAAAATGAGGTAGTGTAAAGGTAAATGACCAGGTCGTTCCACAGAGTTGGAGCCATAAATACAGGGGCACATATAGATTTAAGTCTGGATGCTGGTATGGATGTGTCATTGGGTTGTTGCAGACAGGTGAGGTGGACATTAGAGTAAACACTAGGAATTTGCCATGAGTGTGAGTAGGTGTGGATGAGTCAGGCCTAGCTTTTGGGGACTGGGTGGTTGGATAAAAGTGGTTGAATTGGTAGTCTTTAATTTTTAATCAGCTCACTATTGAATTCATTGAGGAGCACAAGTGATGTTAATGAGGCCAGAGTCTTAAAAAAAAGTGTGCGGTATCCAAATTTGTCAGATGTCACAAGGTGAAGTGTAAATAAGCCAGTACTTTTGCAGTGATGCCTTCAAGGGAGAGTGGGAAGGGATGTATGGGTGAAGAGGAGGTTAAGTCCCCAACTCTTTCTGTTGTCTTGAATGTGTTTATAAAGGTGGAATGGTGGTTAAAGTGGATGGATTGCATTTCTCGTCATTGAAGGGTTTTTATTTAGCAATCAATTGAAGTACAGGCAAAAGAGCCAAAGTACTGAATGTGGTTTTGTTACATAAAGAATGTGCATTCTATTGCTGTCACACAGGTGTGTCTGTGAGAATGTGTTAAGATATGATGGATGTGCACCTTGAGCGTGATAAGCTGGGGAGAAGATGACTTTGGTGTGCTCTTGGAGGGTTATCTGTGGGGTGCTATGTGATAATTGATATGCAAAAGGAGGCAGTGAAGTACAGTAGGAGAAACTGAAAGATGCTGAGAAGAAAGTTGTGTCTCTGGTAAAAGCGAGGCAGAGGAGTGTCGTTAAGGCAGGGTGAAGAGAGCAAATATGACCTGATGTTGCAAAGAACACAGTTTGCTGAGATGTGGAAGGAAACTGATCCCTAAAGGTTTCATGAGACATACTTCTCCAATGCATGAGAAGTCATCACTCTAAGTTGCCATGAACATAAATCACACAATGTTACAGGGGGCACAGTTCACTCAAGCATTACCTCTTTTGGATTTTAATAAAATGTTTTCTCTGGTGTTTCACTGATCTTCTACCCCTCGTTTACGCCGGCTCTTTAAATAAAAATCTCACACTTACTCAGGGCTGTCAGGGTTCTGGTGCCACTCAACTTCCTTATGTGTAACTCCTTGAAAACATAAATTATTGACCTCCCATCCAACCTCTGCTCTCAAGAGCCTATTCTCCCCTGTTGCTGTTTCTCCCAGCACACTAACCCCCTCTGGCTTGTCCCAGAACTTGTGGGTGCAAACCAAACCCAGTATGGGGCTCAACATTTTTAGAGTATCTACTAACACAACCTCCAAGTAACCATATCTTTTCCACCACAATGCAAAGTCACTGACCAAAACCCTGACAAAGAGAAAGGTGTACTATTTCACCAGCATTTAGGTGAGACTGCTGCAGAATTCCTTTTACCACTACAAGACCGAGCGATGAACAACAATCTACCTATGTCATCTCATCAACACCTGGTACGAAAGCTCTCATCAAAGTCTGGGCTCAATACAGCTTCTTCACCATTGTCTACAAAGCTGTACAGGGCACCCACCTATATTGAAGACCACTCACACATCACGCCCCATCTTGAACACTAAGGGGCCTATTACGATGGCGGTCGGAAAACTTCCCCGACCGCCATGGTAGCGGGAAAAGACCGCCTGCATGGCCCGCGACATCACCGCCGGTTGAATTACGAGGACCCGCGGTCGAAATCCGACCGCGGCGGTCTGATCGCGGGCCTTAACATTGCGGCGGTTACTGCTGCCCGCAGCACCGCCGCGATGCCGAAAGGAGCATGTCCTGCATTTCCCTGCACTGCGTGGCAGGCACTGCACAGTACCTGCCACCTGGTACAGGGAAATGTAGGGGGGGACCATGGGTACCTCCCCAGTGCACCCACACCCCCCCAACACATTGGGGGCCCGCAACGGGCCCCCGGAAGACAATCTCCGCATGCCTTTCCATGGTGGTTTGACCGCTGAGGAAAGGCTGCCTACCGCCGGCATCATAATCTTGCCGGCGGAGCCTGCTCTGCACCGCCACCATTATCCCAGTCCTGCTCCGTCCGCCAGGCAGGAGTGCAGATGGCAACCGGCGGAAAAGCGGCGGTCGGAATTTCCCACTGCCGCGGTCACCACCGCCATCCTAATTTGACTGGCGGTTTTCTTGGTTGCGATCGCGGGCGGATGTCCACCGCCGGTATGGCGGGCGCCACCGCCGGCCCGGCGGTGGACATCCGACCGCCATCGTAATAGACCCCTACGTTCTGAAAATCAAAGCATCCTGACTTCATTCCACCCCATTTCCTTGCCTCCCAATTTAGGTCATTCAAATTGTTCTCTTCATAACTATGGATTGACCTCCTTCGCTTATTCCGTGCTGCTTCCCCTCCTGGTATTGACGTGGACCTCGACGACACTAGATGCTTGGACAGCTGCAGCTCTCCATCGCACACCTTTGAAACTACCTAACAAAATGGCCGCCTGCTCACGCATGCTTGTTGTACAGTGGCGCGCAACACTGTAAATAGATTTACAACATAATTTAACTGAATGTGTTGTATTGGCTCTGTATGTGTTCTACTAGCCAACAGACATTCCCACCTGTTGCTTACACATAGCCATCTCCTTTATGATGCTCTTATATACCGCCTTGATTGCGTTGTGTAGACGTTAAGACTTACTATTTAAGTAAACACAAATATAATTCACTTTCACACTACGTTCAGAGCAATAATTTTATTGCATTCATAACTGAGTTGCTGTGGTTGGTAAGAAGCACTCTTAATTTTGCACTGTCCCTGTGCCTGCCACTTATATTTCACGGTATTTGCAACTGTTCAATCCCCTCCGTTTCCTTCCACAACCTTCTACGTTGCCACTTTGAACAATATAACACATATATTCATGCTCACTTGAGAACAATAGCCCGATTTCACATGGCAACACAAACAAAGAGACAACGGCGCAATGTCCTCGATAAGCATGTTTAATTGCACACTGCCTAACTCTCTTGGCCGTGATTGGTAGGTTCAGCATGATTACAGTGTGTTAGCTTATGAAGTCGGAACAGATGAGGAAACTGACATGCTGCTGCTAGTGTGCACTATAAAAAATCCTTCTTTAAAAGTTAGTTTCTAAGCCATAGTTTCAGTAATAGAGAATGATGGAGACAACTTGACACGTATATTTATGTCAGAAAAGAGTCAAACTGAAGGTACATTGTAATCATGTTCTTTATCATGCAATACCTAAATATAATCATTTTATGTCATTATCGGAGCTGAGGGGCTGGACCAAGATTAAATCACCATTATGTGCACATCCTTGGAGATGGACAGATCTCTTCTTCCCTGCTGACCTGATCTTGATCATGGAAGGTGAGCTGCCAGCTTGCTCAATGTTGCCCTGATATTATTTTACGAATCATGGGCTTTCATTTAACAACCCCAATGCTTTATGGGACTTGCAGTCAAACCAAATAATCTGATGTAGCTGGTAGCAATGATTCGTCTCATAAAAGCCAAGGATACAAACATGATGTCCAAACAACATGTACCGTGTTCTCTGTCATAATGTACATAGACAATCTTGATTAGACCCGTCCCACAATCTAAATAGGGTTAGATCCAATTCTTTCACTTTAGAGGGGTCACTGTCGAATGATGCTTTTCAGTAGAAACAACTATGTGTTGATGTTCAAGCTGGATCGATTAAGTCAACACAGTCTTGGTACCTGTACTGAAGCTTTTTTATCCTGAAAGAATAAGATAACAAGATCATTCATGAGCCTATACCTTTTCATTCGTTTTATAAAAGCTGATTTTGTAAACAACATGAGCACGAACTTGCAAGTCAAGTACGCATTTTACTTCCCATTTTACTTTACACTTAATGACCATTTCAGGCTTCCTAAGCAGAGTTGCCATGAAATATCTGAATTCATGGTGGAGCAGTAAGCTGCTGTTTATTTACCCTTTCAGGTAAATTTGTATTGCACCAAGTCCTACTGTTCGAAAGTGTATACTGTACGCAAAACACAACTATACAATCTATGGAATTATGGTCCATTTAAAAGGAAATATGAATTTGGTTGTCCAATAATTAAAAACAAATCTGACATTCAATACAAAAAAAGATAAGCATATTTTGCAAGACTTTGTAACTTAAAAAAAAAAAAAACTATAAAACTTAGTTGTGAAAAATGATAAAAATGGAATGTATGTTTTTTTGGGGAGTTAAAAAGTGTAAGTTCATATTACTACCACTGTTACATCTGACTGTATAAGTGTTTAATTTGTAAGAGAATGAGTGCCAGTGCCCAAAGCTGTGATTAGGAACACGCGGCAGGCGCTATTAAAATGTTAGCACGCTGAATACCAAGATTTCGTAATCTTCAATCCACCTCAGACCCCTTTAATCCACTACCAGACATCCCCTTATATCACTTTTGCAAGTTCCTCCTTCCTCTTGTTTTTCCATCTTTCTCATCCTTCTTCTTCCCCTTTGTGGGTTTTTCCTCTCTTGTTCTCGGGAAATATCTTCTCACAAAAAATAAATGCAGTCCTCAAAAATGAGGGCCGGTGGACCCCCATCGTCTCAAATGTAGTACTGTTTAACAACACTGTTAAAGCACACTTTGGGCCAGATGTACAAAGCTTTTTTACGTTCGCAAACGGCCTGATTCACAGAATCAGGCCGTTTGAGAACGCAAAATGGCATTTTTAATTGTACAAAGGCCCAATTGCCATTCGGTAACCTGTTATCAAATCGTATTTGGGTTTGCGATTCGGTATTAGAAAGGGGCGTGTTTAGGACGTCCCTTCCTAATAATGAATCGTAGTGGCATGCATGAATGTTTTGCAACCGTAATGTGGTCACAAAACATTCGCAATTTATCCCCAACTTCAAGTTGGTGGTAACCCTTCACAAATGGGAAGGGGCCTCCAAGCGACCTCTTCCCCTTTGTGAATGTTTTTTAAAACATTTTTTGAGAGCAGGCACTGGTCCGTCAGAACACTACCTACTCTTAGAAAATGAAAAGAAAACTTTTCATTTTTCTTTTTGAAACGCATATGGGGCTGCATTTAAAAAAGAATGCTTTATTGAAAAGCATTCACAGACTGCTGATCCCTTGCAGACCACCATCCCATGTGATTTTTGCGATTTCCAATGGGTCGCAAACCAACATCTACCTCATTAATATTCATGAGGTAGGTCTATTTGCGACCCACTGGGAATTACACAACACAAGGCACAACATTTAGGCCCACAATTCATTACATCCAGATGAGAAGACCATCTAATTAAATGTAATACTGTGCAGGCCAGTTTTGCTAGCTGTCTGATGTGGTAGAATGTCAACAGGCAAAAGCAGGCACTGAAATATATGCAAATATCCTGTGAAAGTGAACATTTAATGAGCTCAACTGTTGCATATCACAAGAATAGGGTCACTGTCTCAATACTTCTAGGAATGAATGCCTCAGCCACAGGGACTTGTAGAATCTGTATGCACTTACATGTTTTAAGCAGCTGTTCTAGATGGGATTTTTTTCAGAGGTATATGCTATATACCTGGTCTGAACTGCAGAATCCTACCCCGGGGCCGAGAGTAAGCGGTGTGAGTTGAACAATCTTATCAGTAACACTGCATAAGCAAACAATCACTGGCATAGCAAATAGGTCTCATCTATGCTAGAGCTATTGACTTTGATAATGTCTTTTAGCCATGTTAGCCGTGTTGTGAACAACATGGCTAAAAGCTAGAACAAAAGAGCTATTTGTAGCCATACTACACACAACATAACTCAATTACATAGTCAAAGCCAATAGCTCCTGCATAGATAAGACCTATTTGTTTGCCAATGCTTGTTGCTTTTGATGCAACTCAATGCATGATATGCTGGTATCCTGCCCACCTCCCACTCTCAGTTGTGTTACTTTTTACTTCTGTTTGCTATCTTATTCATATGCATATGTGTTCTAAGAAACGCACTGTGACCTGGGGTGGTGTTAAAATATTGTTCCAACTTTGGTACATTTTGAAGAACCAACCACTATATTTTCTAAAAAATAAGTTGATCGTGTTGGGTGAGTGCAGCAGTGCCCGATCTTTAATGGCAACAGTGGATGCGGGGCGGACTACATTGACCAGCAGGCTGAGAGGCTGCGAGGCACCCCTCTGATATCCCCACCTGTGTCAGCTTATCAAGCGCTTTATAGTGCGTCTGGGCGTCCCACTTTGTGGGGAGCGGCAACCGTGGATGAGGAGTGGACTATATTGATCAGCGGGCTGAGAGGCGGCCCTTTGATATCCCCACCTGTGTCAACTTATTAAGCGCGTTATAGCGCGTCTGGGCGTCCCACCTTGTGGGGAGCGGCAACCGTGGATGAGGAGTGGACTATATTGATCAGCGGGCTGAGAGGCGGCTCTTTGATATCCCCATCTGTTTCAGCTTGTCAAGTGCGTTATAGCGCGTCTGGGTGTCCCACCATGCCGGCCGCGTCTGGGCCATCAGAGCCCTGAGGAGGCTAGGCTGGGGCAATTCTCTTGGCCATGCCATCGGGGTCATCCTAACTATGTACGTTTAATCATTGGGAAGAGGAAGCATTCACCAGTTGCTGCAAAGGGAAGGTCTCCTGGTAAGACTCATTTCTCAATTTTAAATTACATTACTGGCGCTATAGGGGTACGAAATAAGGAGATTTCGACTGTGGAAGAAAAATGTATTTCCTGTCACATAAACCTGACCGTAGTGCATGGTGCTCTTTTGCAGGATACCCCCGTTGCCTGCGCTACTGGGACCCAGCTCGTAGCACTGGACAGGCCGAAAATAATCAGTCTTAAATGATTTACCCAACAGGGACGCAAGTGACCTGGTCGTCTCTGGTGTTGTTTCTCCCTTTGATTTGGCTCCTTATCCCCCCTCAACGCGTATGAAGACCCCTGGGCTACGTGCTGACCTATCTGAAACAGCATTAGGGGATACCAAAACTCCAGAAGCACTATCTTCCAAACTATACCACGGGGGCTAAGTCGCGATTAAAGCCTATGGGGGCAACGCAGGAAGACGTTAAGATGTTACTTGACGCCGTTTGTGCCTTAGAAGCACGAGTGAAGTCTGCCCTTGCTTCACTGTGGGAAAGACTGACACACGTGGAAACAGTAGCTAACAGCTGTCTAGACTTGCTGAAATCTTATGCTAACACTAATTTTAATACGAATGTTAACTCAAATGTTAATTCTGTTTTGTCTTCAGATACATTTTTGCCTTCCTCATCTAATATTCCGACACATCGTAGTGCATCTCAGACTCTGACTGAAGGCACTGGTCAGATGACTGCCTCATGTAGCATGCCTTCTGTTCCATTACCCATTCCACATAGTAACTCAGAGACGGAGGGGCTTGGACCTGTTGAGAACCCTGGCTTTCTTGATCTTACCCCTCGAAGCTATACCATATGTTGTGATATTCAATGTACCCCCTCTTACTCTAACATCTATAGAGTCCTGGGAGTCCTTAAGAAACAAAGCCCTGAACTGGCTGAGTACCAGACAGGGCTAAGCAGGCAGCTTTTTGATGATATCAAGATGGTGAGAAGAGTGGGCTGGGTTGGTAGGAGCACAAAGAAACTCCCAGGAGACTGTGTGGTACTAAGCTTTAGGACACCAAGCTTAGTGGAGAACATTTTACAACGAATGTGTGAACCTAGGGTGTCCCCTCACCACATTACCGTATTACATGATCATCTTGGGTTCTTCAATCTCCCTGCACCCTTTTTTACTCGCTATTATGCCCTACCAAAATGTTCTGCAGTGCTTCCCTATAGCAGTCCAGAACCGTTTTGCCCCATTCAAGAATCTTGAGGGGTTGATTGACTTATTTCAAATCCTGACCATGCACCTCTGGTGGAAGGTGTGGTACATGGACTGATGGCCCGGCCTGACGGCATTTCAACTCCCAGCACCAGACCTAACTTCTCCTCATCCACTCAGAAGGGTCTGGACTTTATTGATCACTCCTGTACTGGCATACTTTTCTGGAACGTAGCAGGTCTACGTAGTAAAATTTCTAATCCAGATTGGTAGATTTTTGTATCTAATTTTCATATTTTATGCGTTCAAGAGTCTTGGGCAGTTAAACCACTTCATCTTAATGGTTAAAGAACTTTTTACCAAACCGCAGTGCCATCTAGTGTCGGCAGAGAGAAAGGGAGCCTGTGTATTTATATTTCTTACCATTTGTTGTGTTCTAGTATTAGTACTTGGTCCACCACTCATTTTTATCAAATAATAGAGTTCAATCAGTTACACAAAATTAATTTGGTCCTGATTAATTTTCTAGGGAAATTTTGCCTGTTCTAGACCAGTTGGATCATGACCTTACATCCTTGTGATGTAGTAGGAAGAAGGAACTCTGAGTGATTTGGGGAGGTGACTTCAATATGTGTTTGTGCTCCTTGCCTCCTAGTAAGGTATGTGGGGTGATTGATATACGAGGTAATGGCCAAATGCATGTTAGCCACACCGATTATGGGGATAAATTAAATGAGTTGGTGTATAAATATGACCTTGCTATTGCAAACAAATGAAGTTCCCCTGTGGCTCCTTTCTGCTGCATGTTTCTTTTCTTCTTTTAGAGAACAATGCTTTCTCACAATTTTCACCACATACTCGATTTCCCTTAGCGATCATTATCCTCAGAGCGTTTGTTTAAATCTTAATGCGATGTTAATACACACAACTAGGGACAATGTGCGAGTTGAAAATGTTGGTTATTCCAAATAATGGCCTCTCTTTACGTTAGTCGAAGGTAAATCCGACAGCTCTCTTGAATAAATTTGTAGCTAAACATAGCGACGACTTCGATAACTGTTTGGTTAAAGTAAACATTGCCTTTGGTAACATCTCCAAGGGGGGTTCAAAGGCCTTCTGCTGGATGGGAACTTCAGGGTATAGCAAACTAAGCAGGGGTGGTTTGAATCCTGCTGTTCTGAAGTGCCTAAGAACCTTAAAGCCGCTCTTCATAAAGTTCCCCGGTGTGCTATTGAAGTTCAGATGTGTAGCCAAGAATACCAATTGGCATTAAAGGACAGAAAGGAAGCCTTAAAGGCTGAAACTTGGGATGGACTAATTGAAGCCAGAACAGTGGGAGAATGTACCGATTATTGGTGCATCAGAAATTCCCCCTTCTTGAGAGACAAGGTAGGGGGGAACATCTGAAGATAGCCATAACTAAAGCAGATTTGGTAATACATTTTGCTAAAATGTATTCGAACCCCGGTTCGCTGCCTTTTCGGCAGGTGGATTCCTTGTTACCCCACCTAGGGGGATCCCCAATCAATTTGGGGTTCACTCTAGATGAGGTCAACAGGGCTCTTATGCTTAGTAAGAGTGGTAAAGCCCCAGGCCCAGATGGCATTCCGGTCGATCTTTATAAAGAGAATATTCCATTTTGGGGCCCTATTTTAACTGTTATGCTGGAAGCATGTGGAAGTGAGGGGCTCTTGAGCACTTGGTCAGAATCTTTAATTGTTCCGATCTATAAAAAATGTAGACCGTGAGAGTCCTTCCTGTTATCGCCCGATCTCTTTACTTGATTCCCTGGTTAAGGTTGTAGGCAGGATCATTTTGGAAAGGTTAGAGGAGTGGGTGGAAAGCAAAGATATATTATCAGACACCCAATATGATATCCGCAAAGGCCTAGGAACAATTAAACAGTGTCTATATTTGAATTTGCTAATTGGTAAATACACACTAGGTAGGCAAGGCAATCTGTTCCTGGTCTTTGCGGACTTATCGAGTGCATTCAGTTTTGTTAACCATGCCAAATTGTGGTCCATTGTACAAGATTTAGGTGTACAAACTTCTATAATCCTGTTCCTACAGGACTTGTATTCAGGAAGTAGAACCAGAGTACAGTACGGTCGCAGGGGAGAATGTACGGCACCGTTCACCATGGAGAGGGGGGTGAGACAGGGATGCGTCCTTGCCTCTTTTTTATTCACTCTATTTATCAATAACTTGGGATCATTTTTGGCCAAAGATTGCAAGGACCTCCCTCAAATTGGTCAGCGTCCAGTCCCAGCCCTTCTCTGCGTGGACGATGCCGTGCTTATGGTCCGTACCACTAATGGTTTGCAACATCTATTGATCTCATTTACCGAATCCATGCAGGAGCTGGGCTTAATCACAAATTTGGATAAGACATTTGTTATGATGTGCAGGAAGGGCACAGTGAACTGCCATGATTTATTTATTAACAACACCAATCTAAATTGCATTTCCTCTTTTTCAAATCTAGGGGTAATGTTTTCAAAGAGTGGGTCATGGAAGGTTACAATCAATGCTAGGAAATTACATTTTGTAAAATCAACTGCTGCCTTGACCAACTTTGCACACAAACTCGGTAATAAACCGGTCAAAGAAATGCTTACAATATATAAGGCCAAGTGTGTAACTACAACACTTTATGGGGCAGAGCTCTGCGGCTCTTATAATACTTATTCTCTCCAGACGGTGGAGAACTCGATTTTTAGATTGTTACTGTAAGTATCCAGTGCTGTTCGACCCACGTTTTCTATTCAGAATTGGAGATGCCTTTTTTAGTTGACATATCACGAGCCTGCCCCATTCTATTATGGTATAAACTTTGGACAATTGACAACACAATTCTAAATCGTAAGGTGATTGAGGACTGCCTTAAACTGTCTGCATTTCTACGTATACCATGCTTGAAATATGTTAAACAGATCTGTTGTGATTTGGGGCACGCAGAACTTTTTGAGTGCCCCAACACACTGAAGTCTGTGCCAAGGAAAGATCTGTATAAGATGTGCCTCGCATTGTTTGAGGAAGCCAGGTAATGATCGAATTGACTAAACCGAGTGTACTTAGGAATCAATTGATTTTGACTACTATTTCTTTGCAACCATATTTAATGTATACGCATAATACTCAACACAAGCATGTATTGGCCTGTTTTAGGCTGGATATTTTCCATCACCTAGTGTCAATTCCTACCCTGATTGATTGGTCAAAAATCCAATCCAACTGCTCATGTGGTAGTACTTCCACACAAAGCACTTTGCACACTTTATTCTTCTGTAAAAATGACAGAAAGAAAAAAAGCATTGGCAAAGCCCGTAGCTCTCACCCACAAGAGCTTTTGTCTTTTGCAATGCTTTTAGCCATGTTGCACAGCAACTCGAAGGAACACACACAATGGGCGGGTGGACAATTGGGGATAAAGGAACACGGACAATGGAAATGGTACCTGAATTACAGGTATTAAATTAATTATTATTATTAAATGGTACCTGGTACAGCTCAAGCAGCGGAAGGAGAATGACCAGGGGTGTTGCTTCAAGGGGGAAGGGGTGATAAATAGTTGAGTGCAGGTTCTTTCAGTCTGATATCGTGAGATGTCAGTCGGATTTCAGCAGGAATATTCACACACACACAGAGATAAAAATGCACACACACTCTCACTGTCTGTTTTGAAAGTCCTCTAAAATATTGGGTATTTTACAGAATATTGTGTTTTCTCTTTTAGTACTCCTACCAAACCGCATTCCTCTCCCTTTTCACTGCCCTTTAGGGCTCTCTCATGCACCCTGCTTGTCCTAAAATGTATTTAAACCTTTTATGCCAGCCTGATTGTCGGAAAATCTGAAGCTCATCCCCCAATCCTAACGACCAAGCTACAGCCCTGAGAAGGACACTAATCACAGTAAATCAATCAATAATTTGGTCCAAGCTCCAAATGAAAGAACAGGAAGTGACAGTGGAAAGTGCTGGCCAATTAGGAGCAGCAAATACAAGTGACAATGAAGTCAACGAATAGTAAGCAATGGGCAGGATCCAAGTCCTTATATTAAACAATACCCTTCGCAGTGACAGCGAATGCACTGTCAGCAGGTGAGACCTAAAAAGGGGGACCCCCGCTGATAAATATAATAAATGTCACCAGGCAGGGGGGAAACAAAATAAAGAGAAAAACAACTAACCTGACCTACATTTCTTTCTAAAACTAGCAGTGACTTAATTCTCAATTTACCACAAAGCTGGGTGCCAAATGTAAGCAAATAACTAACATAGATTACATACAAAAATGTTTCATTTTTTGCAATTTTTATAGCTTGAGATATACATAATAATGAATCAATTAAAGTGTCAATGCAAAAATCTACAAAATATCTCTTTTATACAAGCGTCTGTACCTCATCTAAGTTACATGATCAAATCGAATGAAGACCTACCCCCAACTCCACTCACTCATACACACATAGGTATTAAAAAAGTTTAAAATACTCAAGCGGCTGTACAATATTTCAAATATTACTCGTTTTGGAAAGAAATGTAGGTCAGGCGTGTTATTTCTTTTCTTTATGAACTATTTTATCATCAGAAATCACTACTACTTCCAGGAGTTCTTAGTATAAGATGTAAGATTTGCAAAGATGTAGTTCCTTCTCACTTAAACATGCCTTTATGATTCATTTCTACAGGGCGAATTGCCCTCATTGCAAAAAGAAGTGAGGATCATTACGTGAGTGAATGGTAAAGCGAAAACACTTCTGCTAGAGTAGAGCTGCATTTTCAACCTGAATTATGAGTGAAAAAGGAATAAAGCATCATGCGAACAAAGCAGAGGGATAAGCACAACTTCAAAACAGCAAATAGAGGTATGGAAATGAAAACGGAAAAAGCTATAGTTCAAGAATGAAGTACAGTCAGAGCCTTCCTTTAGTGTGTAGCTGGAAATGAACACTGGCCGTTTGGTGGTGGTCACCCCCATTATGTACTGGACAGTAGAGCAAAGCTCGGTCACGACCGCTGCTTACAGTTTCCACTCGTCTGCGAATGGTACTAGCTCGGTTTCACAGGCTGAGTGGGAACAATTTTACATGTGGTTGTGCTCCAGGCAAATGTGTTCTCTCACCCTTCCACCACTGGCACTGAATATTAATTTGGTTTTGAAGAGATGGCTCTCAAATGATGCTCAATGCTCATAATTGCACTGGAATTAAGCTGATCATATTTTAGGTCGTAAGTGCCACGGGCACGAACAGAACTCATCAAGACCAGTGAGGAGGTTGGGTGCCTACACCCTCACTCAATGGCATTTTTATCCTCTTTTGAGGTGGCACCATACAGGTCCTCTTAACTGCTTGGTGACATTTTCATGCAGAGATCATTTGCATCACAGGCAAAAATGTATTTACAGGGGAAAGACCAGATCGCTTTCTTGATATATCCACCTGTCAGTAGAGACAGGTTCTGCCATTACAACTGATTCTCCCATTCCAACTTCAGTTACTGGCAGTGCCCTCTAACATCTACCAACATTTACATAATCAAGTCCTTGGAGTATAAAAAACATTTAAACCAGGCACAGATCGACATGTTTCCAATGGGCCCTTCAGGCCGATCAGTACTGTGTGCGTTCTTCAAAAGCAGTCATGTCAGAAGGCGGCATCTGGTTTGTGAGTTCAGAACAGCAAAGCTCTCGCTAGGAAAGAACATGCATGACTGCGTTTGGGCACCGCGTGTTCTACAAAGGATGGGCTTGAATGAGTCTACATTGCAGTAGCTCTCATCAGTGCAGCATCAGTGCAGAGGCGCATTGGGACTATGCCCGGGAAACTGTAGGGTGCATTGCATTCCAGCTCTATTACAAGGCTCGATTATGATTGATTCTTCTTTCCTGAATTTCTCTAGCCTCTGTGTCTTTAAGAGAATCCACACCTACTGTCACTTAGGTAGGGGAGATTTCCATCATGGCTATCTCTTACAACCCATCTAAGAGGCAGGGGCTTATTTTCCTTGCTTGCTTTAGGGTCTGTGGCAATGCCACTGCTCAGATTTATACTTCATAACAATTGCTATGATCTGAACTTGGGTTCGCAAGATAAGAACCACATTGAAAAGAATAAAAAGGTATATTGTGGGTTAAAAAAAACACCACTAAACCCAATTAGATATGCTTGAAGAAGAACCACGTGTGCCTCCAGAGTCTGAGATACTCTGCTAACTTTAGTATTGTATGTCCCGCTCCAAATGTTAATAATTATCTAAGTCCACAGTGGAGAGTAGTGCACTACAGGCTTTAGGAAGAATGTGAGCCAAGCAGGCAGGGAATGAGGCAGCTGCCAACCACAAACAGTCCAAAGGCAAAGGTTTAAAGCATACTCACATGAAAGCGATCAGATGCACGATTCTGGCCGTCAGGATCAAAGGTATCAGCTGCTCTCTCCGAGATAGCAATATAAAAAACAATTCCAAGCAATTAAATAGATTGTTCTGCAAAAGTAGAGAGGGACGAGAAAAATGATTACTTGGCATATCTGTGCTACTGGCGGCCACATGAAAGAATATTTTTCATTTATTTGAAAATAGTTAAATAAATGTAACAAGGTACAACACCCACAAACATGTGAGGGGATTTACTGAAGACACTAACTCAGTAAAACAGGCTTTGTAGAACAATGTGAAAGTTCTATAAGGGAAGCAGTGCCCATCAATATCAAAGCCGCTGTCATTGGGTGTGGTCTTCACTCAGGATTGCCCCACATCCAACAAATGACCCAACACAAGTGTTCTCAAAATCTGGTGTCTTGGCAGGAAAGCCACATGCTATACTATGGATTTCTTATTTGTTTTAATTTTATTTTTAATCTTTAACTCACCTGAATAAACTATATGAAATCCTATACTCTTATTCTAAAACTTAGCTATGTGAGATGCAGTTCTTCATTACTTCGATGATACATGTTTTCAAGAGGTGCAATACAATTATTACAGAAATCACTGTCAATTCTAAGCAAATCAGAGTTTCACATAAGTAAAAAAAACAGAAAGAAAATTGCCTTTATGCCAAAAACGCATAAGCGATGAGTAACCACTCAAAGCTCAACACTACGAAGTCAGAGACATGACCTGAGGTCAATGGCAAAAACACCATCCTACCAACATATGGCCCAAGGAACTCAAGGCCCTCCTAACTACATTAAGATAGGTAAGAAACCAAGGAATAACCATGGTTTCAGATCAACACCACATATCAACAAGGTCATTAAGAGCAGCTCCTACATAGGGAAAACATTGCTTTGAATCTTCCCAACCCTTGGATACCAACAAAAGCTACAAGCTATCCTTACACTCATAATTTCCAAGCTCTACTACACCAAAAGCCTGTTCCTTGGCACTCCTCCCACTTCCATATGCAAAATACAACTAATCCAAAATGCTGCAGCAAGACTCCATCTCCAACTAAGAGAAAACATACCTTCAGTCCTGCAAGCTCTGCCCTGGCTACAAGTAGATAGGCGAGAATTGTTCAAGGACAGTTGTACACAGAAATTCCCAAGGAAAAGGACCACTATACCTACAAATTAAATTCAAGCAATACAAACAAAATAGGATACTGCGCCCCAGAATATTAATAATACTAGCAGTTTTCTAGAAATTAAAGTTTCTAACTTATTTAGTACTGTGAAATGAAAGGGAACCACATTGGATCTCAATAGTTAAGGACTGGTGTGGCTTTTGAATGAGTAGTATCGAACAAATGGTCTAAATAAGTAGCCAACATACTTAGAATTTGAGCTAATCCAGTAGTGACCTTTAAGAATATTTTGGCAAGAGGAATTACATTAATAGGAGCCTATAGTCAGATGATTAGGATCCTTCTTTTTAAATACAGCGACTATGAGTCCCCTTGAGCATCTAGGCATTGAGTATCCAAATAGTATGCACTTAAATACAGGTTTAAGTATTGCAGCCTACCATATCAGAGGATATTTTAAGAGTGTATTCCAGGCTCTTTGTTGTACTGTTTTTCCATTTAGTTTTTATGAAAGTAATCTTAATTTCTAACTCATCTAAATGTACATATTAGTTTCCTGTATTTATTTGGTCACAGGGCATACTAACGTGCTGTGCAATTTCCTAGTTGGCCTTAGGCACACATTTCCTAACAAAGTTAAATGCAAATATTGTTAATACTAATAATTTTAATTGCTAGACTTGTATATAAAACTATAGGAACTGAATCTTCTAAAGCCACTACTAACAGGTTTTATTTTTACTCAACTAAATGGTGCTCATTTTATGGACCTCGGACCATTAGTCCACTGGGCTGTCTTACTGGCTTTGGTATCCATAAAAACTGTGTACATGATTATTGCTGATCTGAGTACTCCTTTGGCTACGGTGACCTTACACTCTCAATATTCTGGTGCCACTGACATGTTTTCTGTAGGAACTGCTTGACCCCGAGCCTGTATCTTTCATAATATGTGATAAACTCTCCTTTCTGAGATATTGGGAACGGCTGCTTTTATTCTCCGAAGGAAGAGTTCATGGAAGGGTGTTCTTAAAAATACATCCTTTTTTGGAAAGACTAAATGCATTTGCTTCACAGTCTCAGCTATGATGGATGTCTCTGCTCTCGTTAAAGACTGAGAATGACGCTTTGCTTAAAAAAGAGAAAGTTTAAAAGTTGGGAAACGTCTTTGCTTTGTCGCGCCAAGAACCCGGAGGACGATTAGAAACAGTAATTATTTCTGTAAGACATTTGCTATATCATGGATTACCTTAATTTAGGTCAAAGTTCCATACATTTGCGATGAACCCATTGCAGAATCTGCACCCTCCTGCAACCCTTTGTCTCCAAAAATTTTGAAAGACCCAATTTGCCTCTACTGTCATTGATAAAGTTTGTGGCCGTAGCCCTAGGATGTAAGAATAAAGTCACTATTAATTTAAGTAGGGTCAGCATTTTCACTGCTGGTCAGATTCAATATCCATCCTGGCAGGAAATCCCATCACCATCTGCAACCTATGAATCCCAAAGGCCAATAACTTTATCTCTGCCTGCCTCCATCCTCCGATGCTGGCGTCACCATTGTTGGTCTCACTCTAGAAATGAATTGTGCAAAGCTGGTGAATATTTTTCAACAAGCATTGACAAAGCCAATAAATTTCACTTTTACATGTAATGGCTTTTCCAATTCTTGACAGTGCCTGCGCAAATACATGGTGGCCATCTTGGAATGATTTTTCTTAAAGCTAAAGATACCTCATAGGATGGTCACCATACATGCACAATGTAAACACAGATACCCTCTTCTGCAAGGTCACCCATGAGATATGCAAGTTGCATAGGATTCATTTGCTAAGCCTACCGTCTATCATGTGTATTAACAATGCTGTTTGTATAAGACCACAGTTGCAGTACTTGGAAAGTCTGTGTCTCTGTCCATGACAGCAAGCTACCCCTCTTGGAAGCCTGTATCTGAATAGTAGATCACATCGTCCTTACGATTAGACATAGGTTTTCCACATGTTTCTAGTATATATCATTAAACAGATTGAGATTTTCACAAATACTGCAAAATCAAGGGGAAATGGTTTACAGACCTTTCTCCCAATCTATTTATGAGAAACCAGTAAGCTTAAACTGGATTTTGTCTTGGACAATCATACATAATGTGACTCTGAGGGGTTGGAAAAAAATCAGTGGAACCTGGCAAGACCAGGAACACGAGGCCACTTACTGCAGAGTTACCTCTTGTCTTTCCGGTCCTGTTCCAGATTAAAGTTGGTAAAGCTATACTTAAAACCTCACTTGGTGTTTAGTACTTGGTTGGCAATGAGTCCTTAGTTATATTGGTGCATTACTTTCCATATCAGTTTGCACCCATACTGAGTGCCTCACGTTTATTGTTTTCTTCCCTCTCTGGTCCATCGGTTCCCCAGTTAGTCCTCCCTTGCATTGACCTGTCCTTTGTCTTCCACCCTGTTGTAGTTGCTATTTGGTGACGTGGGGCTTGTGCTGTATTCTTGGTCAAATCATGGCTCATCAAACCAACTGCCGAAACAAGTAAGCTCTGTAGGATTCTTTGTATATTATTAGTTCAACCTGCTGACATTATATACCCACCTTTTGTCCTCTGCCTTCCAGCCGATTCGGAATTACTTACCCAAGACAACATCAAGAGTGGTGTCATCCCTTGAGTCAAATGGTTACATGATAGAGAGAGAGCTCCGGTGTGGTGTTTCTTACTCACTCCACTTTCCTGGTTTTAACCTAGATTTCTACAGCTGGCAGCACATTCCTCTCTGCTTCCCAGTGCAGGTATTGGGGGATGGTAGGGGGGGTTCAGTGAGGGTACAATGCTGGCACCTGACAAACGCTCAAGAAGACAAGTTTGAAGATGACAACAGCTGCACAGGTCATTCAATAATTAAATTCCTCTTTTTTTAATTTATTGAACGTAAGCTCCTCTTGTATATTCCTTCCTGTAGAGAGTTTCTTCCGTGGCTATTCGAAAGATGCAATACCCTTAGCAGCAGGACCACAGAGTTAAGTTGTCCAGGTCTTCCACAAAAAATTAAAAACCTGACTTTTACTAGCATGAATTCTTGATACTTTTCACTATTGGATTCTTATCATGAATTTGTAGAGTCAATGCTGTTAGAAAGGGATTCCTGGTTGGCTGAGGTATGCACCCAAGCCAGGCAGGAATCACCACTCTAGTCAGGGGAAGCTAGATACACAATAAAATAGCCTGTGCTCACCCTCTGGTAGCTTGGCTCAGAGCAGTCAGACTTATCTACAAAGGCATTGTGTAAAGTATTTGTGCAACACACACACACAGTAACTATGAATACACTACAAAAAGACTCCATACAGGTTTAGAAAATAGAGAATATTTATCTGAGCAATATAAGACCAAAACCACAAAAATCCAATCAGTAGAAGTCAATATATGAATTTCTAAAGATTAAATCAGAAATAGTGCTTAGAAGTCACTAGCCGTCAAAAGGCTACATGAGGTAGCAAGGGACCAGTGCAAATCTAAAGTTCAGACCTAACACAACGAAGGCAGGCTGGCTGGCTACAGGACTCAGACAGGTCCCACTAACAAATTACCATGGATGGAGCAAAGTGTCTACGTCGAAGTCTCGAGTTGAGGAGTCGAGAAGGTGCCACATCGTTCTCGATCAATGGATGGAGGTAAGCATCGACACAGATCAATTTATAGAAGCTTCAGTGTCGAACCCCTTTGCGATGTAGGTGCTGCTTCGATGTTGAGCCACACAGTCTGTCGGCATCAAGTCGTGCTGGCTGTAGAATCAAAGTCCTTGAGCAGTCGCTGCTTCAGCTTAGAAGGTGATGCGTCAGTTCCGATGAGCGCAAAATCACCACTGCATTTGTGTTGATGTGGAAGAAGCTGCAATAACCCAATTCTGAGGCCAATTACTTGGAGAGGGCACCACAGGCAAGGGTAGGACTCACAAAAGGCAGAGTTCAGCAGCATCAGCTGAATTGCAGGAAGTCTTTTGTGTCCCTGAGACTTCAGAAAACAGGAGGCAAGCCTGCAAGCCCTTGGAGATCACTAGGAGGGAAAGCAGAGTCCTTCCATCAGAGTCAGGGAGCAGCAGGCAGCAGGGCAACAAGCAGAGAAGCAGGCATTCCTTCCAGAAAAGCAGTCCAGTTGAGTCCTTTAAGCAGTACATCAGTCCTTCTATTTTATTTTGATTTATTTTCCATTTCTTGTAGAGTGCATGGCTACCCAGGTGGGCTTCCCAGCGCTGACAGATATCATAAGAGGAACAATGATGTGCTAATTACACAAACAAGTGGGTTTTTAATTGCTTTCTAAAGCTGAGCAGATAATAATTGGCCCTAAGATGGATGGGGAGACAGTTCCAGAGCTTAGAGACCCGATACAAAAATAATCGCCCTCCACTCGTAATTCTGGGAATGGCCAGAAGAAAGCGGTTGTTTGATCTCAGATTTCGTGCATTGCTATACTGGACGATTAGATGGCTCAGGATATGTGGACCCTGAGAGTACTTTATCTTGTGTGCAATGCAGAAAGCTTAGAAATCAATTATTTTCCTTACTGGCAACCAGTGAAGGCTGGCCAAGACCATACGTGTAGACTGAGATTTTGGAAGGCTCAGCAAAATGCAGGGTGAGGCATTTTGAATAGTCTGCAATCTCTTTAGGACATAGGCAGGGCTGCCTAGGTAAAGAGAATTAACATAATCCAACAGTGAGAGAATGAGACCATGTACAACTGTTCTTCGAGTTTCCGCAGGGAGCCATTTAATTGTCTTCCTCAAGGCTCCTAACAGGCTAAAGCAAGCCCCTGCAACTTTCTTGGCCTGGGAGACCATGGTGAGATATTTATCCAAAAGAACTCCCGAGCTCTTGACCTCCAGCGTGGGGAATGGGTGGTCCCCCTTGCATGAAGACCAAATGAGGTGGTCCCACAAAGAAGGACTGTTCCCGACCACCGTGACCTCTGTCTTCTACCCGTTTAATTTGAGGCAACTAGAGGCCATCATTTGTTGACTTGCTCAAGGCAACTAGATAGGTTCACTATGGTTTGACTAGTATTCAGTGCCATGGAGACGCCAATCTGGGTGTCATCATTGCAGGACACCATAGTAAAACCAAATGAGCAGAGAACATCAGCTAGGGGCCGTACATATATGTTAAAAAGAGTGGGGCTCAGGAAGGACCCCTGAGGCACACCACACTTAAGCTGGAGGACCTCCGACAGACAAACCTTCCCTGACGTGAAAGCGTCTGTTATCAAGGAAGGAGGTCAGCCATTTTAAACTTTTCCCATTTACCCTAACATCTCCAGCCTATATTGGAGAATGGGGCGGGAAACAGTGATTAAAGCTGCGCTCAAATCAAGAAGAATGAGCGCAGCTTACCTTCCATGGTCAAGGGGTTTCTTCAGATCTTCTGTGGCCAACAGCAGAGCCGTTTCAGCACTGTACCCAGGTCTGAAGCCAGTCTGATGCAGGAGATTATAGGTGTCCAGAAAATCGGTCCGGTATCTGACAATGGTTCAGTTCAAGATCCAGAAGTGTCTGACTTCAGGGGGTCAGAGCCCCAGTACATATAACTAAAAGTGCCTTTTTGGTAGAGGGTCACTTTAAAAGAACTCTCTGAAGTGCACAAGGATCCCATTCAACCAAGTCCAGTCTGCCAGGCTAATCCTTGGTGGCAGATCACTGCTTTGTATGTTGACAGAGCGTGGGGTATGACCGAAGGCGTCTTGGAGCTAGCGTATTGAAGTGTAAGTGTCAGACCCTCCCATTCCTCCCTGCCCAGGAAGACTCATCAGAATATAGATTAATGCAGAGGAGTGCTCAGAATACAGATGAGCCTCCCCTTCCTGTGTTTGTGGCTGTCTAGAGGAAATGCACAAAGTGTAGCTATCACCCAGCCCAGACCTGTAGTGGAGACAGGCTGTCTGGCACAAAGAGCAGTAAGTGCAGAGAAATGTCCACTTTCTAAAAGTGGCATTTCTAAAACAGTAATGTTAAATCCAAATTTGCCATTAAGGAGGATTTGTCATAACCATTCCAAACAAATAAAACATGAAAAAGCTACATTTCTCTGATCTGGAATTACAGCTTAAAGGTATATTAAAGAATTCACATTGCTATCCTATAAGAGGAGTAGGTCTCACAGTAGTGAAAAATGAAATAGGCTGTTTGCCACTACCAGGACATGCAAAACATAAAAGTACATGTCCTACCTTTTGCTAACATAGCACCCTGCCCTTAGGGTTGCTTAGGGCCAACCTTAGGGGTGGCTTATATGTAATAAAAGGGGAGTTTAAGGCTTGGGAAGTTCTTTTAAATGCCAAGTCGAAGTGGCAGTAAACAGCACGCATAGGCACTGTAATTGCAGGCCTGAGATAGGTTTGAAAGGCTACTTCTGTGGGTGGCACAAGACGTGTTGCAGGCCCACTAGTAGCATTTAAATTACAGGCCCTAAGTATATGGTATACAACTTTACAAGGGACTTTCAAGTAAATCAAATATGCCAAACAGTGCAAACCAATTAGACCATGCTTAGAGGAAAGAGCACATGCACTTTATCACTGGTTAGCAGTGGTAAAGTGCCCAGATTTCCAAAGCCAATGAAAAGAGTTCAGCAAAAAGAGGAGGAGGAAGGCAAAATGTTTGGGGCGACCCTTCAGAGAGGGCCATTTCCCAACAAATGCCCTATAAGAATATTCACAAATAATGAACAATATAAACCAAACATGCCCCTAACGTGGGTAGGAATATAAAGTAGATTAACCTATCTACATTTCTGCAAAATAGATGCTATGCTTAAATTTTCACCTTGTACTTAAGTCCTAGAATCTTCAGTCAATTATTTGCTTATGGCCATGCTCGATTGATAGTTCTTTTGATTTCTCCAATAGCGTTTTTATCAGATTTATAATTTATGGCAGATTGCAATGGGCAAAATAGCAATGTTTAATAAAAGTCTCAATTTTGGAAATGTTAACCTGCTTTTTATTTAGAATTACATATACTATGTTTTAGCTCCTCACTGATAATGTTCAACACGGAATGTACAATAGTTTGTAAACAAGCAGATTACAAAGACTCCTCTCGAACCTCTAACATAGGACCAAAAAGTGTTGACTGATGCACTGGCATTGTTCAGGCTCTTCAAGAGGCTCAGTAGGCTGAACTATCGTGCAGCCTCGAACACTCATCCCTACTTTCTGTTCAGGCTGATAAAATGGGCATCAATGAATAGTGTGAGGTTAACATCTTATTTCAGTGCAAAGGGCATTAAGAGTCACTGACCCTTCTCTAGTGATGCACCACGTGAGTTATGCATGGCAATCTGAAATTCCTCCTTTCAGATCCATTGAATGTTAATGCATCTCATGAGTTAATAATAGAATGAAACCTGAAAAACCCAACACTGATAGGCCATTAAATATCATTGTAGGAAGCTGGCTCTTTTTATGATATACCAAAGTGAAGTATATTGTGCACAGAGTCCAGGGGCTCCCTCATGAGTGGAAAGGGGCTTGCTCTAGCAATCCCAAGGGGCTCTTTTAGGAGGTAGTGTGATCGAGTGCCTTAGGCTTATTAGAGAGGGGTGTTAGGCATCTACAAATACACACAATAGTCAAAAAATGATGCACATGACTCAATATAGAGATCGACACCAATTTATAAAAATAACATGTATCTTTATATATATTTAGGCACCAGAATCAATACGATCAGGTAAGTACGTTTTGCAACCAAAATACTTTGCGTTTTAAAAAGTCGACAGTGCATTTTTCAGAAGCTGCAATGTTATCCTATGGGTGGAAAACCAAGTATGACATTCAGGTAGAGTACAGGGACTTATGAGACCAATCTCTAGGACTTAAGGTGAGCATTTGGCAAGGTCGGGTTTTGGCAGTTCCGGAGACCTCACAGTTCTTTTTGGGGTGCCTGCAGGAGGCAGGGGAGCAGCTCCACTACTCCACGGAGTTCTTGAGTCTTTATTGAAGGCAGGCCATCCTACCAGGCTTTGGAGGCATGACAGCTGCAGGATGTGACGTCTTTGGTGCAGTCATGACAGGGAACAGCTGACAGGTCGGCAGGGCTGTTGCCAAAGAAAGTTGCTCTTCTTCAGTTTTCTGCTTTCGCGGCTCCTCAGTGTCCTTCTTCTTCGTAGGTCGCCAGGATCTTATTTTCTGGTGCAAGTGGCTCCTCTAAATACTGAACTTAGGAGCGCTAGGGGAGTGTAGGGTAGTAGCCAATGAGCTACTTACCCCTGGTGTCACTATGCCCCCTATATGACCACTTCCTGTGGGTAGTGGGCATAACCGTGCCCCAGCATTCCTAAGTTTGCCATCACCAAAATAGCTAACTCTGAAAAGTCTCCTCCATTTCAGGCATCCCACCTTTGGGGAGGTACTGGCATGATGGTGGACACGCCTATCTGACTAGCTAATTTTCCTGCCTGTCCAGGTGCCAAAGGGCTCTAGAGACAGAGGGTCAGCTTCTTCTCCTGTGAGAGAAGCCAGATTCGCATACCAAAGGCAGTGGGCTCTTTGAAGCTCCCCTGCCTTCGAATGCTAATCTGCAGGTCATCCTGTGGGCGGGGATGTAAGCACCCTCTGCCCGAGCAGGATTGATTTCTGGCCTCCTGAGAGCAAAGGCCCTCACCCTTGGGGGTCGGAAACTTGTCTCTGGTGGCAGGCTGGCAAAAACCAGTCAGGCAGCAAACCAGTAGCTGGTAGGTTTTCAGAGGGCGCCTCTAAGATGCCCTCTGTGTTCATGTATCAACAAATCCAACACAGGCATCAGTATATTTGATACCAAACATCCCTATTTTCAGTGAAGCCATCAAGTAGCTGAGGAACTCGTTTTCACCAGTGTCCCACACATGTACTCAAAATTGCTTCCCTGTTCACTTGTACTGGCAGCAATAGAGCTGACCAGCACAGCGGTATATCTGCTCGTGCAGATAGGCCCTCACATGTAGTATAATGCACCCTGCATTAGAGCTGTAAGGCCTGCCATAGGGGTAACGTACCCATACTGCATGCAGTGTCTGTGGGTATAGCCCACAGGGATGTGTGCCATGTTGTATTTTCACTTTTGTCTGCACCAAGAAACGCAGCCTGCAGTGGCAGTCTGCAGGTATTCGGTGAGGGGTCCTTTAAGGTGGCATACTTTGTGCTGCAGCCCTTAATGTCCCTCTTTAGCCTCCTTGTCCTAGTACCAGGTACCAGGACCACTTACTAGGGACTTACAGGGAGTGCTAAAGGTATTGCCAATTGGGACATCCCAGGTGGTGCATGTTTGTTCAGACCTCCTTTTAACTACTTATAATACTTCTTTTAAGACCCGCTTTTTAACTTTTTAACACTTCCTTTAAAACTGTATAAATCGACATTGAATCTGTGGCGCATTGCACTAAAGACCTGCTTTTTAACTACTTTACTAGCTTTTAAAATTGTACAATTGAATTTGAATGTGGCGCATTTAAAATATACGGGGCATAGACAGACCTGACTCTCACTCACGGGGCTCTCCTTCCCACCACTTCCGCTCCTTAGACGCGGTCTAGTGGCCACGGGGGAAGTCAGCTGCTGCTGCCTGCAGGGCTGATTGAGAGGGAGGGGCGAAGGACGCGAGACGCTCAAAACTGCATGCTGGAGTGGACGCGCAGCGGGCGCGCCGCTGGCACGCCGAGGGCGCGCCTAAGGCAAGCCCGTCTGCGCCCATCCGAGCCCGAACTGGTCCAGGGGCCAGAACCCCTGGTCAAATTATATCATACTCAGGGGCAGAATTAAGGGCCCTGGAGCACAAGATGCTCCCGCTGGAGCCACAAATAGGGAGCATACTCCTGGTAGAAGACCTCCTCATTATGCAAAAGAGAGGGGAAAAGAGCCCTACATTTCCCAATACCTGGAAGGGTAAAGAGCCTAGCCACAGTAATCACATAAAATTCATGGTGCTCAACACTCGCTCACTCCAGAAGCACTGCCTGGAGATATTCACTTTACTGCAAGATGATTCGCCCGACATCTTCACACTAACTGAAACTTGGCTCGATGATGACTCAGGGCCAAATATAGTCGCAGCACTACCCGCAGGCTATGATGCCCTATGGCACAATAGGCATGACGGGAGAAGAGGAGGGGGAGTGGCGATACTGTACAATAAGCGGTTGACAATAGATAAACCAGCGGGAGAAAATCAGGAAGGAGCCGATATTTTAATAGCCAAAGCGTGTACCAACACCTCAAGCTTGGCAATAGTGGTGGTGTACCGTCCCCCGCAAGCTCCCCCTCAGTTTATTGACCACCTCACCGAAATTGTCACCGACCTCCGCTCACGGTTCCAACAGCTTCTAGTGGTAGGGGACTTCAACTACCACTGGGACCAGCAACCAAGAGAGGCACAAGCCCAACAGCTAGAAGAAACTATGTCTACACTGGGGCTGCAGCAACTTGTAGACACCCCCACCCATGAGAAAGGTCACACATTAGACCTCATCTGGTCGACTTTGCCACAGGTTAATCGGGTGGACACAATTCGCTGCGGGTGGTCTGACCACTTTCTAATTAGCTTCCAAATCACCCAAGCTAGCCGTCCCACGCGCCCTCAACCCAAATGGAAAATGGTGCGCAGGTGGAACAAAATTGAGGGAAAACATTTAGGGGAAACTCTGCGAGATAACACTCCTAAGAACACTTGGACAGAGGATCTCGAAGAAAGGAGCGAATCTATCTCCAACCAACTGATAACAGCCATTAACAGGCTGGCGCCAGCCCGTAGAATAAAAAAGGAAAATAAGGGGAAGGGTGCCCCCTGGTTCACTGAAGAACTTAGGGGATTGAAGCGTACTCTCCGCCACCACGAAAGACAATGGCGCAAAACCTATGAGCTGCAAGCATTCACAGAGTATAGGACCAGACTTACCAGCTACAAAAAAGCCATCCTTAGAAGAAAGGTCGAATTTTACGAATCCAGGATTAGGGAAGCTGACAATAAACAGAAAGAAACCTTTAAAATCCTGAAGGAGCTTAGCCAAAAACAGAGCTCCCACCAGCCAGGAACAATGCAACAGGTTCCTGACCTTCTTCCTAGATAAAGTTAAAGATATCTTAGTAGACATACACAAAACCCCCATTAACCAACATGCCCTGGCAAGGGCAGAGCCACACAAAAACATGACAGAATCTATCACCTCCTTCCCTAAGCTTGACCACGAATCTCTGCTCCACATTGTGACCAGAATCAAATCGGGCTCACCTGCGGACCCCTGTCCACCAAGGATTTATAAATTAGCCCTCCCTGCGATTGAGGGGTAAGTTCTCTCTCTGATCAACCTCTCTCTAGAAACAGGGAAGGTCCCCAGAAAATTTAAGGAAGCAAGAGTAATCCCCCTACTCAAAAAAACGGGAGCTGATACCACCAACATGAAAAATTACAGGCCCATTTCCCAACTCCCTTTTCTGGAACAATCTTGGAACAACACGTCCTCAAAACTTTGTCAATGTTTATGGAAGAACATCACCTACTCAGGGACAGGCAGGCTGGCTTCAGAGCCCATCACAGCACTGAGCTGGTGATGCTGTCAGTACTGGATGAAATCAGGCTCAAAGCCGACAGTAAGAAGCCATGTGCCCTTGTCCTCTTAGACCTGTCGACCGCGTTCGACACGGTCAACCATGATCAACTTCTAGCTAGAATCCAGGACATAGGCATCAATGGGACGATAAATCAGTGGATTACCTCCTTCCTGACAGATCGCTCCCAAATAATTCAGATGGGTGATTGTGTGTCTGACAGAGGGCCTATAACCTGTGGAGTCCCGCAAGGGTCTGCCCTGTCCCCACTCCTTTTCAACATCTATCTCAGACCGCTGGTGAGGGACTTAGCCCGGATGGACTGCCAGGTGTTTAACTACGCTGATGACACACAAATCATTTTACAAATCGCCAACACCCCTCAAGCCCAAGCATGTGTGCAAGACATCCTGAGATATGTGGTAAATTGGATGACAGCCAATTCACTAAAGGTTAACCCGGATAAAACGGAGGTTTTAGCCATCACTACGGACAATAACCCATGGACCAACCAACTCTGGCCTCAAGAGCTGAGAGACACTCCGTCTCCAGCACCGGTGGTAAAAAGCCTGGGTATTAAAATAGATGCCAACCTCTCACTGACCAACCAAGTATCCACCATGTTTGGGACTTGTGTGGGTCTGTTAAGGCAATTGAGGAAACTTTCACCCCTCCTCTCATTCTCCACCATGCGAACTGTGGTGACAGCCTTGATCATGTCACGCTTAGATTACGGTAACTCGCTTTACATTGGGTTACCGGACAAGCTGCTATGTAAACTTCAGGTGGTGATGAATGATGCTGCCAGATTGATCTTTAAGCTCCCCAGACGCACACGGGCTTCTCCTCTGCTGCAAAAACTCCACTGGCTCCCCATCAAACAGAGGACCAGATTCAAGGGCCTTTGCATTGCCCACTAGGCCCTGCATGGACAGGCCCCAAGATACATCAAAGAGCGCATGGGGAAATATGTCCCCGGCCGTACCCTAAGATCTACCACGGGGGACCAACTAATTTGCCCACGTTTTTATTACACGACTAAAGGAGGGCGAGCTTTCTCTGTCCTCATCCCCCAACTATGGAATAGGCTGCCAGGTCATCTTCGCGTCGAAAAAGCCCTCCTGCCATTTAGGAAGAAACTGAAGACACTCCTTTTCACCGATGCTTGTGCATAACACAGTCTAGTCAGGGGTTATTCGCACCCCGGGGGACTGTAGCTACTCTTTTCACAGCGCTTAGAGACCTGCCGGTATTAAGCGCTCTACAAGTCACAATTACACAACATACAAGTCACGCTCTAAATAACATACAATTCCACAGTTTTTGGGAAAGAGATCTGACACTGTGGGCCTGGTCAGCAGGAACCCAGTGCACTTCCAGTCGGGATCACATGAAATACAAGGCAAAAAAGTGGGGGTGTCCATGTCAAAAAGGGAACTTTCCAACAATCATCATCAAGTATCCATTACATAGATATATTTCAGCTTGATGGATGTATGGACTAAATCTAAATGTAAACATTTTAGCTGGTATTATCTGATATTATGTGCAAACAGCACTGTTTGTGCCAGTCTACCATAGAGTTTAATTTTAGTGTTTAGCTGGTGGTGGTGGGCACAGGCATTCAGAGTGTAGGGTATTTGCAGATAATTCCTCCACCACAGAAAAGCTGAGCAAAGAAGTTTCGGGAAATCAAGCGCATGTCCTAATGGTGGTGTGCATCTTGTAGCATCCCTAAGGTACGAGATTAGACAGCCTTATCCACAACACTGGCCTACATGCACCAGACCTGGAACCTCCAACTGACTGCACTTGACTCAATGCAAGCCATACATCTCAGGACTTGTACACTTAAAATATCTCAGTGACTGCCTCGGATGCATGGCTTGGGTGCTTGTCACCCACCCAGCCTGCCTGAGCCTCCTTCCCTTGCAGCCTGTGCCTTACGATGTCTTTACACCCAGCAGGCTAGCATATATTCTTCCACATCCCTTCCCACTATAACCCTTGTAAGTAAAAAAAAAAAAACGTAAGTCCGTTCTTATATAGCGCAGCTACTCACCCTTACGGGTCTCAAGGTGCTGGGGGCCGTCGTGGAAATTAAGTGAGCTATTGCCCAGAGTCATATGGTGCTGAGCTGAGCTGCCGCTGGAGCCGGGGATTGAACTGTGAACCCTGTGCTCTGAAGTCAGCTGCCCTGGCCGCTGCACCACACCTCACCCCTTGTATCAAGGGTGGTGAAATCAATTACCCTGATATATAAAAAAACTAGTATGACATACTTGAATAGCAGCAGGAAACACTGAGCAGCCAGCTGCCTCTATTATGGCACCATTCTAAAAAGAGCAGGACCATGGCTCAAAGCAGGTCACAAGTCTTCCATCTTTCAGAGGTGGGTAAATAACATTTAAAACTCATGGGAATATCCGGTGAGTGGCACCACTAGTGGAAGTGGGCACACCCAGTGGTGAAAGTGTGCAGCCCCTGCAGTAGACTCCAATCTTAAAAACAACGTTTGGGCACCAGCATGTTTTTTTTTTACATATTATGTAAGCACTAATCTCCAGGTGGGAGAACTCCAAAGAATCTGAAAATGGCTTAGGCGGATGATGTTTCTGAACCTGTTTTCTCTCAAAAACAATCAAGGAGTACTGTTGTTTGAAGAAATGGACGTGATGAACTCCTGAGCAATGCTGCATTGCATTTGCTTATTAGTCAGTGTACTTTAAACTTTGTGATTGTTTGGCAAAAAGGCTTAGTAACTTTGTTTCTGCATTTTATCATGCAAATATTTGTGATTCAGTCAATACAAAACACACAAAGGATGAAGGCCCTCTGATCAAATGGTCTGGGCCTTTATTCTCCTTATAGTTGTAATGAGTTTTTGTGCACAATTCTCATTCAGACGCAATCTGAAATAGAGCCATAAGAAAAACCAGAGATGCGGCACAGCCGATTGAATGAAGGTTTTGAATGCTTTTCCAAAAAGGGACCATGGATATTGGATTCAGATCTCTAAAGGAAGTAAGGTCGAAAGTTTGGCAGTCAATGCTGTGAAACTATGCCAGCCCTTTTGATTTCTATTTAAAAGAGGAAACAGCCACCACCCTTCAAGGAACCACCAAACCTTCAGGGAACCCCCATTCAGCCCAATGCCAATGTATATGTATGTGTTCGATATGGGAGACTCACAAGCACCTCATCACATTCTGCAGGGGGGGCCCATCATTTTGTGTTATGCCGCTGCCCATACTAAGGATAGAACGTCTTTCCTTCTCTGAGGGACAGGGACCCTCCATTGTGTGGGCCTTGCACGGACAGGGTGGTTGATCACAGAATAAAATGAGCTATTCCCGGTGCATGTGAAAATTGTGACAGTTCATGTCTGCACCAGGGACAGAGACATCAGTGAAAAAGAGAGTTGTGATTATGCGTTTTCATTGCCAGTGGACCACGCCATATTCTGAAGAGGAGATAGGGATTCTTCTGCAGGAAGGTGCAGGGTGTAAATGCCTCCAGCTGCATGGATGTATCTGGAGGGTTTCTAGGATCATCACACCTCCCTCCTAAGGGGGAACCACAGAGAGCACACTTGCTCAAAACCTGTCTGTGATGAGGTGTAGGCTAAAGGCAAAGATGTTACCTGATTTGCATGGGCCCACAGCCCCATGGCAATGAGGAATGATGGCCTTTAGATCGTGCTGGTACACTCCGTATCACACAATGGGTTCACAAGTGTCTTTGACCACCTTTTGTAAAACCAAAGTGCAACAGTGATGGAAAAAGCATGCACAAGCCCCCAATGCACCTGTGTGAACTAAGCCAATGTATAGAGCAACAGAATATAACAGGATATTTTCCTCTACATGTTAAGAACATGCAGAGTAGTGTCCATAAAGCTCTATGTTCAACAAGTTACCAACTTTCCTATGGTTCATCTCTCACCTGAACACCATAGGACTTTCGATCCTTCAGCCTGATGTTCATGTACCCAAGTTTGGCCACTGGTTGCTTCCCTTCCATACTTCATGTTTTCTAGTGGACCTCCCACTGCCAGGGTTTCACTATATCCTATTACTGCAACGCATGACACCCCAAATTTATTTATCCATTATTCCCTGAGAAATTTTGGAAAACTTTGTTCCCACACTCTCTTGTGTAAACTAAGCATTTGGCTTAGTTATACAAGGTTTGGCCTTCCCAACCGTGGATGCCTAATCTTGGCTCAGTGCACTGACACTTGAGCATGAAGGTCCAGGTTGTTGTAGCCACACACAACCTCGCTCAAAATACTTACTGATGTAGTGTTGGTGCTTTATGGGTTACTAACAGTATGTTAAAAAGGGGTCGGGCGCAGTGGCAATTCAAACCCAATTTTGTTCTATAGAATAGCACAGACAAGTACTCTACTAAGAGAAGGCACTTTATGCGTAAAAGTGTTTATTTCAACAGTCTCATCAAAACAGCACTGATGCATGTCACAAACTACGAAAATAGTATGAACATTTCTAACATTATTGGAGTGTCATTGGGCAACCTAACACCCTAAAGACTACTTCTATGCGCTGTACTATTAGTGCATGGAGTAGATTAACTTGCATCTAGAGTTTCTTGGGAATCAGCGCACTGCAAACCTGTTCACAGGAAGAAGCTGTAATTATCAGAAAGCCGGGAGAGAGTGTTCCCTTGAAAGGAATGCACACATCCGCGGGGCTCAGCTCATCTCCTCTCATAATTGGCTTGCTATCAGCTCTTAGCATAGGAATGGATGCTACAGCAGCACGACCGTCTCTCTCAGGATCTCTGGCAGACCGTGCGTGATAATCTCGGATGAAGGGCCTCTTTGCCTCAGTGGCCACTTCCTTGAGTTTTTCTAATATTGGCCATAGACCTTTACCTTACATGGGAAATTGTGGGGAATTTCCATTAAATTCAAGACATAACCTGTATGCATCAGTATGATAGACTTAAGACGAACCAGTATAAACCAGTATGACAAAAGTACCTCATTTGAGACTACATTGTTTATGTTATATTTGCTATCTGACCTTAAAATATAGATAACAGTGAACTTGTCCCCAAATGATGTTGCATTAGTTGTTTTGTCAAGGTCGCTCTCTGGATGATTTGACACTTTCACAGGTTCTTAGAAAGATTAGGGCAGACAGATGATATTTAGGTCAAAAGTAGGCAGGCCAATGATCGAGCAAAAAATGGAGATTAGGTCTATAGAGAGTCTGACCTTTAGGTTCTTATGTCAACCCTTGAACTCTACAATTAGCCATGTGGTGAGCATTATTAACATCCAATATAAATCAATCAAAAATAAAAATCTACGTTAAAAATCAAAGAATGGAGCCTGAGTATAGTTCCCCCTCACCAAATACAAGGTGAATTATAGCTTTTACTTGTGTTGTAGCCATTGAAATAGGTACAGTGATGCAAGCCGCCTTACGATACTGGCATCAGATTTGATTTTGACATCTAACCAAATCTCATCCGTCTAGTAAAGGGTGAGTAGCCTCCCCTCTCTCATGTGACCCATTCTATTGTTCTTCACTAGGAGAGATGGTGAGAGGTCTGTGAGTCTGCAGATCTGCAAGGAGTGTGTATAAAACATCTTTCTGCAATAGAGCCGACAAAAAAAATACCACAGAATAACCTTGGTTACACTACATATCGCCATTAAGACCCTCATTCTAACCTAACGTAAGGTGAATTAATTTCGTAGCCATTGCAATATGTCCCAATGGAATAGAGAACTACTGGACCAATTTCTACAGATAATTCCCCACTTCTGGACGTTTTCCAGAGATAAAATCCATTATGTATGACCTGGAGAATGTGTCTACAGGAACACAAAATTATGCAAGTCATAATATCAGATACAGATTTACCTATAACTGAGAATTCAGGATGTGGCCAGAACAAGAGTTTCTGACTGATTCAGGAATTCCAAGGCACTCCTAATGAATGTGTAAATGCCCAGAGACTATCCTGACCTCCAGTCCACGCTGTCTGAGGAACTGTCCGAGGCACGCTTCATTCTGGCTATTTAGAAAGAACATGGGCATATAGCACATTGGGGAGTCTGTGACATTTCAGTCTTAGTTTCAATTGGTAAGACAGCTCTTTTGTTGAGTGCTGGCTGCAGAGCAATGAATAAGACACAAAGGTTAACAGTCCTGGATGCAGGAAGGATTGTCTCAGTCTTTCACTATTCCTAGGTTCACCAAATGAGTTTCAATGATGCAGGAACTAATCTCCTATCCTTGCTCTTCCATTCTTTCATTTTTTCTTTCCTGCCTCTTCTGATCCTCACAGGGATTCAAGTAGCCTAATGGTACGTCAGTGTTACCCCCCAACCCAACTTCCATGTCCCCAAATTCCATCTGTGATCACTCCCTTGTTCTCCTGTTCCTTAGCTGCTTTGAAGGACCTTGGCAGCAGCATTAAGCGCTACCTGGCACTGTACAGGACATGCCTTGAGTGCTAAATTTGCATTCAAATAGCCAGTCCTTTAGTTATAGTTTGAAGGTGGCACTGAATCAAATAACGAAAGAAACAGGGCAGATGGGCAGTGCAATGTAAAGATGTTCCTTGGAAGAGTGGCATTTGTTTCCGCCAGGCCTGACTGGCAACCAGCCTGTGTTTTTCTTAACAATGAAATCAACTGAGAAACGTTTCATATTATATAAAAATGAGAATAGGTAAACGCAAGGAATTTGTTTTTCAAGTAGGATATGTTGCATTTATAATCAAATCAAGCGAGTTTAATTCAATGCAGTGCTCGCATTCATTGATGTCATCAGATGTGTATGTTCTGAGTTAAGGTGATCTTGGCTTCAGAGGTTCTAGTGTATTATGCTTGAGAACAAAAGTGAATTCTATACTTCTTGCCGTAGGTCAACTGAAATATAGTTCAACAAAACCTCATGAGATAGTACTAAAAAGGAGAGGCTAATATGAATGTAAATATAGTTTAGATTGAGTAGCACTAAAAAGAAGATAGAAAATAAACACCGAAGGTACGACCAAACAGCTAGGAATAATCATTTCAATTAATGTCTGAAAAACCGAACAGAATAAATATGTTTTGAAACTAGTGATTAACCAATTTCTATCATACTGTTACAACATCGGGCACATGGTATTACTTTCCTTTCTTTTCTATTGACAGTGACTAAACAGCCATAATTTATACATGTATTTCTCTGTTTCATTTATGGCAATTACGTGGATGCAGCTTAGGGTCCTGCATAAATGCACCTAAAAGTGGGAGTACAGACATATAACTATGGTGTGGGCAACAGTTCTGGTGGTAAGAGTGGGAAATGTGCTTATAATATGGTGGGTGGGACAGTCGCATGTTTGTGATGGAGTATCCCATCTGCCGAACTCTCAATGTCCCAAGTGTGTGCTCTGGAATGTTTGCAAGGTGTACTCTACAACACAGAAAGTGGCAGAGGTTCCCTTAGTCGGGTATTACTATATTCAAAGTTCTATCGCAATTTATGGCTCTTTGACCATAAATGTCGCAATTACTCTTACAGCAGAGAAAGGTGTTGTCTAGTTGGCTGTTGAGTATTGACTTTCTTTTGCTGGTAGATTGAAGATTGTACTCAGTATGTTGAGTTTTATTCTCTTCTACACTTGTACACAGCAACAACAAGGATGAGCTCCTGCTCCGGGAACAGTATCATGTAGTTTTGGGAGGTTCTGCCAAAGGATATTTCCATAGTTCTGAGGAGGAGCATGAGCCCAGACATGGCCTTGAGTCACTGGTGAAAGATGTTGAGCTCTAGATTGCTCGTTTTAGCAGATTCAGTGGAAATATCACTGCTGAAGCCGCGTGCCTTTGAAGTTATTTGAAGTTATTTTGAATAAAGGTCACCTTTGCCCCACAGCTATGCTGTGCTCTGAAAACCTGATTAGATGAGGCAGAAGAGCTCCCCTCTTCTTTCTAGGAGAACAGCTGTTCAAGGGTTAACTGTAGGTGACTTTGACCTTCATTGAATGCTAGAGATGGGCGTGTAACTGTTTGGCGAAACACTCATTAGGCGAGAGCCTTCCTTTGGTACAGGCGGATTACAATAGTGTGGCATAGAGCCAGTTGGTACAGAGGTCATGACACTTACTGCTGTCCAAGGCAGCTTCTAACGTATCCAGAGTGACCTGTGTATACAAGGGTACACTGTAAGAAATAATGGGGCCAGAGGTGTACTAGGTCCCCATTGTAGGGTGGCTGGTAGACAAGGAACCCTATCAGAGGGTGTGATGTTCGTGGTGAAATCCATGCTGTGTTTCCACGGGCAAAATAAAGTATGTGGAAATACTATTCACCATTGAACTGCCCTACCATGTTGTATCTTTTCAATTAGACAATGCTTCAAGGAACTCTGTTGTGCACTTGTTCCCTTGAGTTACTTTAATGAAAGTAGCATCTTCTGAGCCTACAGAAGGGGATTGGAATAGTGGCAAAAACAGAGCTCAGCTCAGCTCAGGTACATATTTGATACTTCGGAAACAAACTGTGAAAGAAGGGAAGGCACCAGAGAGTCTTAACACAATGTCTCTGCAGTAAAATAAAATACAAGCAGGCATTGACTGATCCCTCAAGCACTTGTGTGTCTCATGGTATCAGCATGATATGTTGAAGCTAAAGTATTTGTATATTTCAGGGTTGCATTTCTAGCAATGCCTGATGATTTCTAATTAGGAGCAGAGAAAGTTATTTTTGTATGTACTCGCTTCCCGTCAGCTAAAAGGAGAGCTGCCTGCTAACATTCTGACTCCATCACCCAGCAGGTCTTGCTGACTTTTAACTCCCAATTACTTTCCTTTTCAATAAACACAGTTCTTATACTCTGTCAGCAAAGTCTGCTCGATTAGACTTTCTCTCTAAATACTCCAGAGAGTTTATGGAGCCACTGCAGCATAATTACCTGCATCTCGGATTTCTTGCCATAAAGCCATATTAACTCTGGATCAACAATGAACGATCAGTCAGCAGGCCTTCAACATTTACCTCAAAAAAGTTAGCATGGTTGTATTTTGCAAAGTCATTTGAATGGGCAACTGAGAATTGTGGTCAATTTAAGCACACTCACTGTGACAACTGAAACTTGCTTCTAAATCATAGTTTGAGGAATAATGCTCTTCTATATTGTGTTAGACTGTTTTTATAAATGGCTTATGCATGGGTTTTAATCACCTGGTTTTAAAATACTTGAAGTTTGCTATTATGCTGTATTATACATGATCCTTTTTGTAAATGATTTTATGTAATTATACAATAAAGACGATACGATACGGATAATAATGGCTGATAAAGAAAAATAGTTGGGAAAAAGTTAATGTGCTTTGGGGTTTAGGAATCCCGTAGCCCAGCTCCAAGACTTCCCACACCAAGCCCCGATAGTGCGTGGTGTATTCCAGTCTTCCTCAAAGGGAGGTAATCCTAAATAATACTCCAATAAATTGGTTCTAAAACAAAAGATGCTGTGCTCCAGTTTCTATCCTCCATCCAGTGTATTTCGCTACACTTAGATCCTTCACAAACTACAAGCAGACAACATGTGTTTCGAGGTGAAAACATCTTTTTTAAGGCATCATAATATGTAGGTGTTATATGAGTAAGATTTAGCCAATCTGCTTTGTCCTCAATAGAACTAATCAAAACATGTTGGGTATCAGGAGTTCCAGCCGTAGTTTGTGAGGAATCTAAGGTTCCCTTCCTTTGAGGAAGACTGACATGTAATTGTGTGACTCATTGTCTAGAAGCAACATGATTTTCATATATAATGGGGATTTGGAGATATTCATGAGGCCCAATAGACTTGATTCACCCAAAATAAGCCAATATTTGCCTGATATTCTACTTCACAGTCTCAATCATTCCCCATCATGAGTTGTCATTTCCTTTGCTTGGAAATACTTTTCTAAGGAAGTGATGCAACTGTTTGCATCTTATCGCATTAAGCCATCCTAATTTATCGATTACGTCCCAGATGTTTGAATCGGAGAATGGACATTTATACAGTGTTAATATGTCACACTTAGTATACTCGGGAACAATAATCTTCAAGGACTCTAGTGCCGTTTTACGATTTTCAGAAACTAAAGCAATCTCCCTATATTATCAATATAATCAGAGCATGCCACGCTCATTTAACTGATCGAAATATAAATGTGAAAACAGTGAGTGTACCAGTGGCGGCTGGTGACATTTGAAAGTGGTGAGGCGTAAAAGTTCAGGATGCGTGCCCTGTGGCGCGCTTGACTGGCATAAGAGAGATTCAGAAGAGGGGTTTAACCCCCAAGAGAATTTAGAAAAAAGAGTGGGCAAATTGGGGATTTTCAAGCAAATATGAGAATGAAAGAAGGTTAATGAAGCAACTGTCAAACTGGAACTGACCAGTGGGATGAAGTGGTCACGCTGTAAAAGTAACAATACTACACCTTATGGTCACGCCAAGCCCCCTCTCTCAGGGGTATCCAACACAGGTCCAGCAAAAGACATCAACACAAATATATGTACATACAATTAACCTGAATGGGACTCATATATTTCGTGAGTGTGTATCCTGTAAGTGTGACATGGAACCATCCCTCCTGGGCCTAGACTGGAGTACTGGACAGCCATGGCCTCGATAAGAGTAACACGCATTGGCACGCAACCTGGGCTTCATCCTGGACTCCTCCCTGTCGATGACCAGACAAGTCAACGCCGTCTCATCTTCGTGCTTCAACACCCTGCGCATGCTCCGCAAGATCTTCAGATGGATCCCCACTGAAACCAGGAAAACCGTCACCCAGGCACTCGTCACCAGCCGACTGGACTATGGGAACACCCTCTACGCCGGAACCACAGCCAAACTTCAAAAAGACTCCAGCGCATCCAGAACGCCTCCGCACGACTCATCCTGGACATCCCCCGACACAGCCACATCACCGGACACCTGAAAGACCTGCACTGGCTCCCCGTCAGCAAGAGAATCACGTTCAGACTCCTCACCCACGCACACAAGGCCCTCCACGACCTGGGCCCAAAGTACCTCAACGACCGCATGACCTTCTACACGCCCACCCGCCAGCTACGATCAACCAGCCACGCCCTCGCCACCGTACCACGCATCCGCAGAGCCACCGCCGGAGGAAGATCCTTCTCCTACCTGGCAGCCAAGACCTGGAACTCCCTCCCCACTCACCTTCGGCGAACCCAGGACCATCTCTCCTTCAGGAAACAGCTCAAGACCTGGCTGTTCGAGCAGTAACTTACCCCCTCCCCCAGCGCCTTGAGACCCTCCCGGGTGAGTAGCGCGCTCTATAAATGCCGTGATTGATTGATTGATTGATAGCCAATAGGTCTTGATCCTGTCCAGATTAGATCTTGGCAACTCTCTCTCTATCTGGGTGCCCCGAAGTCAGTAACCACCAAGTTGCAGGTTGTTCAGAATTCGGCAGCTAGACTGCTCACAGGAACCAGCAACCGCTCCTCAGCCAAACCCGCCCTTCGCTCCATCCACTGGCTCCCGGTTCAGGAGAGAATCCACTTCAAGGCCCTATGTATCACTCATAAATCTCTGAAGGGGAATGGCCCACCCCTCACCAAGGCCCTAGTCAGACCTTATAAGGCCCCCAGAAGTCTCCGTTCCAACGAGCTCCATCTGGCTGAGGTTCCAAGAATTATGAGGTCCAGATCAGGCGGTCGCCTCTTTTCATATAACTCATCCAAGCTTTGGAATTCCCTACCTCTCTCCATTCGTAAGGAACCCAACCACCTGGCCTTCCGGAAACAACTGAAGACCTGGCTTTTCCCATAGGGACCTTCCCCTTCCTCCTCAGTCCTGCTACAGCGCTGGGATGCCTCCGGGTAGCCATGCGCTATATAAAAATCCATTCATTCATTCATACGTCTCACCTTTGGGACCATATAAGTGTTTAGTCATGCAGCACATTATCAGACCACCCAATACGTCACAAAACCTAAAATAATTAAATGAAAACAGTCTGATAATCATCAACTACCTTTAGGAGAAAGCTTTTGTTGATGTGCTAGGAATATTATGTCTGATGTTCAAAGAAGGCAAGGTGGATAGGTTATACCATACTCAATTCATGGACTCACTGGCCCAATAAATAATTCGGACTGTAAGAAAGCCTTCAATTTGCATATTACCTACCAAATGTAGTTCTTGTGGCTATCAAGTGTCAACCCCAGTTCAGGCAAAGCATGCATGCGGAGCTCACCAGAACGCTGATTAAGACACCTTCAAATGCAAGAGAACACAGCTGCCCTAGCACTGGTCAGATAAAAACAAAAATACCAGGGTGTCTCATTGCCCAACACTAAAAGCAAGGAAACAATTCTTGAGCAAGCAGCTTGTTAAATAAAACGGTGCATCGGCTGAGGTCAAAAACTCAAGACTTACTGCACGCCTGTGCTATGATCAAGCCACTCTGCACTGTAGATGAGTTTGAAACTGGTCCGATTCTGAACCCCACCTGACCGAGTCACGCCGCTGTCAGTACTGCCGTCTTAAAGTCCGTATTTCCCACAGTGTCTTGCCTGTTAAAAATGGCACCAATACAAGTTCCTCACCTTACCTGTGCCGGCACGGCAGGCCAGACGATGAAACTCCTGTGCCGTGAGTGTAAAATGTATGTTTATGTCCAGTGTGACGTGCACCGCAGAGGTCCTGTGAAGCACTGACTGCTTAAGAACACAATGAATGTGACCTGGTGTAATGTAACTGGTGCCATGTGGGCTCAAGTATATAAAACTGCAAAAAATGAACTATTTTCAGGCAACACCACTTACCCCTTTTCTGCCTCAAATTTTCCCCAAATATTCGAAGTGAGTACAACATGTACATATTTTTGCCATTTTTTGCAGATTTTTTAAGTTGGAGACCACCGAAAATAGTTTGGAGATACCAGCTGCCTTGGTCTGAGTCAGGGAACAGAGTTGCCTCTACTATAACTTCGTATGCCCCCGCGCCTCGAAGCTCGAAACACCTTGAAGGGCTGCACTGCACACGGCCATTCATTCACCTTTTCATCCACCCTTTGTCCGTAAAATTCTAGGATTCCTGTGTCTGAGCTCTGGGACCTATTCATATTCAGAGAACATATTTAATGTGAAACGTAACTCAGAAACATATAGACGTAGATAACCAGCATTGTCGCGCTCCTGATTTCTCTGGCATTGGCTGCGAGAATGGAGGCACTCAGCCCCTCTCGCTCTTGAGTCGTAACTTCCTGTCATTACCTGTGAGGGCACGATGTAGGTATGGCGTAATGCACAAGAGTGCTGTAGCAGAATGTGTGAAACATTTGTTACTGCACAGCGCGCCGATGCCTGCAGCGACCTGTGAGGCGCTATATGTAAATATTGTTTATTGAAAAATATACCATTTAAAAACCAAAAGAATGTTTCTGTCATACATTTAAGAGAATATAAAGAACTTTTGGCCTTGTCTGAGAACAAAGCATGAGCAAATGATATGGCGGACAAGCACCCTTTTCTGTACAAGTGCGACTCCCGTGACCAGTCGCGGCTGACATGACGGGCGGGTGGGCCGGTGGAAATGGGGTCATAGCGGGGGGTTGGGGGGAGGTGGGAGGGGTTCGTTTAATTGAAAAAATATATAAAATAAAACTTACCGTCCTGCGCCACCTCAGCTTCTGGATGGGTCCCGACTCCCGCCGTCCTGCGTTTTCCAATTCCTGCATCGTCATCAAGAAAGGCAGCCTCCCTCCCTCCCCTCCGCCAATCACAACGCTGCAATGGCAGCGTTGTGATTGGTGAGGCGCAGTGGAGAGCGCCCCAGCCGGGCCATTTTCTCTATGTAAGCTGCTGCATGCAGCAGCCTACATAGAGAAAAAGGGAGAGTGGGCGGTCCTGCTCGAGGGCGGGGGGGAGTGGCTTGGCCACTGTTGTGGGTACTGACTGTTTGGTCGGCCCCAGGGCCGACCAAACAGTCAGTACCCACAACAGTGGGCAAGCCACTCCCCTGCCCTCGAGCAGGACCGCCCACCACCAACCAGGCACTTCTGCTTTCTCGCAGTGCGAGAAGCAGAAACATAAAATGGTAGTTATTACCATTTATGTTTCTGCCTTCTCGCACTGCGAGAAAGCAGTGGGGCGACGCCCCCACGCCCCAATGGGGGAGCCGCCACTGGAGTGTACTGTACTCGTTTTTCTTTAAAAGACAGACGCATTCAGAAATTTTGAGAACTAGTTGCATTGGAAGTGTAAAAAAATCTGCTAATAAAAATGATCTTTCAGCTGAAAAACCAAACTCAAGTCAGGAATCTGGGGTGACAGCTGCACCACTGGACATATCTACACAGTCGCAGGAAAAATGAAAAGCCTTACTTAAAGAAACTTCTGAAGGGTCAAGGCAATTTATTGTGTTTTGAATGTTGTAATCAACTCTGTAGTATCAATCTGCTAAGTAAGTCTTTGAAATCACACAAAATGTTCAAATAAACTGAAAGTGCTCCTTTCACACACATCCAAAAAGCCACATAAAAATTATGTTTTCCCAAATAAAGAGAGTTTTTCCCTAGGAAACTTTGCAATACATATTTAGTATCTGCAACTTTCCCTGGAACAATATCTATGATCAATTTAACAGAATTGCAGATATTTGTGTAGTTTTTTTTTAACGTTAATTTTATTGGGTTTTCAAACATATGACAGACAAAATTAACATCACAGGCATAGCTACGCAACTAAGCCACGACCCATAGCCACATGTCTTTATTAGGATCATCAGAACGATCCTTGAAGTCCAAAATAGTCCTACCAAATACTCCATATCTTGCAGTGTTTATAGAGGTAGCCCGGTGCTGCATACACCGGCTCTTCCATATTCGCAAACCTATCCATAGCCCTGTGCCATGAATGCAAGTCCGAGGTGGCGACTGAGGTCCAATACCAGGCTATGTACTGCTTAGCAAGCAGAGTCTCCAGACCTACAAGATATCTTTCGGATTGCTTCCCACCTAAATCCTTCAACAATCCCTGGAGTGCTTTGCAGGGTGAATAGTCCACTGGTCTACCCAACACCTCGGACAAAACTCCCATTATCTTGGACCAGTAACGATACACAACAGGGCAAAACCAGACCACATGGCGAAAAGATCTGCACTCTCAGCCCGCGGTGATAACAAGCAGACAAGGGAAGTCGACCTGCCTTCCAAAGCTGCGATGGGGTCAGGTACGTAGTGTGTAGAAAATTAACCTGGATCAGACAAAGCCGATATGATATGTTCAGTTCCCTCTGGGCAGTGAGTGCCTCCCTTACATCCCCATCTTCTAGAGTACCCACCCAGGATTCCCATTGGTCACATAGGGATGAGAGCAGACTCAAGGAATTGGTAACTAAGGACCAATATATCTGGGAGACCCCTCCTTGGCCCAGGGGACCCCTGAGTACCTTGCCTCCATGGGACTAAATTCGGGAACCTATCCAAGAGAAGACCGATTGGGACAGACGGGCATGTTGGGGCTGTAGGAACTTCAAAAACTGAGAGCAATCGAGCTGGGATTCTTCCTGCAACTATAGAAAGGACTGAATATGCGTTCCCTGCCATACGTCACCCAAAGGGGAAATACCCATCAGGTCCCGCCTCCCAAACCCCACCAAGCTGGCCACCAATTACCATGGGCAAGCATTTGTGGATCAAGATGGTTTCTCCCCATGAGCCTCAAGTGTAACCGGCATGATAGACCTTTTCATATATATGGGGCCAGGAATGGGCATTGAGTGCAATAAGAGCACGTCGGAAGTGTTTCATTTCGGAAACCCCAGCAGCGAGCTCTGCTTAATGCAGTTGTTCAGACCGTTGACATTCCATGTCATTATTTTAAGTGCCATTGGACCATGAGCGGGTTATATGGGTAATGGCGACCCTCTCGCGATCAAATCACGGGAGAGTGGACTGTCAGGACCACATCCTGCCTGAAGTACAAACAAACACAAGGTCAAATGGGCCAAACCACCCCAGCCAACCACCCAGCAGCCCCCACTGGAAGGTGGGGGGTGCTGGGTGCTACAATGGAAGCGCACAGGACAAGAACATTTATTGTTTATTGGAATCACAAAGCATCCAGACCTTGAGATAGTGGATGAGTGAAAATTCGGTGATCATGTTGATAGGAGACAATTGGCCCCTTTGGAATTCTCATCTCTAGACAAATTTGATGGGGGGAGGCATTGCTCCACCCACTTACAGATCATAAAGAATATGGTAACTCTGCTAGATTCAGACCTTCCACTCCAGTATCAAGTTGCTTTTATACTCAAAAATACTAATTTTCCTTTCTACGATTTTACAGAGAGTTTTTTCCTTTTTTCATCCTCCCACAGAAACATGGTTACTAATGAGTTTGTCTCGTCACAAATCTATTTTGATATTTCGGTATAACTGGGTCTAACAAAAAAACACTGAGCAAACATCAACCTATTCAAAATGTGATGACCAGAACAATTCAGATCTTAGCGCCCCAAACTATGCCAGCGTCTTTGCTTCCCAGTTCAATGAAAGAGAACACTTCGAATAGGCTTGTATTTTTTTTTTTTTTAATTACGATGCAGGGCTTTCTGAGGAAATACATTAAAGAAATATAAACCTAAGAGAACTAGCGATTCTTGTTTCAGGGGTTTTTAAAACAACCCATAATTCACATTTTAGAAATAGGGCTTTCAGAGCATAAAGTCCCTTTTGTTCAATGTCCTGCTACAACCTCTGAGAGAAGGGAGGTAACATTTTCCTTCAGTAAACAACTTAAGTCATGGTAGTTGACTAATTGTGCTCGTCTGTTTTATTGCTGGGTTGTATGCGAGGATTATGTGGATCGAAAGATTCTTTACATTTAAAATGCAAAGAGACATCGACGAGGCCCATGCCATGCTATAGAATTGACCATAAATGTAGACAGAATCTTGTGATAACCTAGCCAAGTATATCTAAAGTGGATAACTCCTAAAGAAATATACATTTTATAGAATTGAAAGTTATAAACCTCCCGGCAGATTGCATTATTCCGAGTGTTGAAATGCTTCTACTGAGGTGTAAGGCAGGGACCCTCCTGTGCTGTGAAATCAAGGGAGGGGCAGACAGCTTTGCCAGGGTGCCTGCTTGTTAATGGTGCTCGGAAGCTGGTATTGGCTGTAATGGATGGAATCACTTGAAGCTTCCTGATGACAGAGATTTATTCTTTTTGAGTGGTATTGTAACTGCTTTGATGCAAGGGATTTACCAGCTGAGATGTGAAGTGTGTGCTTTTAATGGTAAGTTATAAAAAAATGCATTACATACTGCCTGGGTAGCACTCAAATCTATATTTTTAAAGCACTTTTAAAAAAAATCTTAAACCTTTTGCACATTTTGTAGCAGGTTATCTTATATTATGTGTAATGCAAGTTCAAAAATAATGACTTACATATTCACAGTGCTTTCTGTCACAGCCTGGGACCTTGTAGTATTAAACATACACAAGTCACTATTCTTAACTGCACCAACTCGGATTCAATTCTGTGCATTAACTAATAGAGGTTTCATAATGTACAATAGTGCATTTCCTATGGGTTAACTTAACATGGAATTATTTTTCATCTAAGCTGTGAATTATTTTACACGTTAGTTACCTGACGGTGAAAGACTGAAAAAATTACAGTATATTTCGGTTTTTAGCCACTCCTTTGACCCCGCCCCATGCTCACTCACTCCGCCCCCATTGCACGCAGAATCGCAGTTCTCGTACTTTTTTAATTCACTTCAAATGCTGGCTCAAACACATGATATAAGCCATGGTTTGTGCCCAGTTCCACATGGATATTGACGAAGGAGTCAGAGCATAGGCTGCACAGGGCAGACTTCATAAGCACGCACAGAGGCTTATGACAATGACCTTTCATTTTTTGCTACCCATTTGCAGAACAGTGCAGGTGACCCTAGACCTGGGTCAGTACCATTGGGTAGAGCAGACCAATTCCAGTATGATGTAAAACTGGCAAACATTGTTTTGACAGAGTACTAGGCTTGATGGATCCTGAGTTTCCCAGGACAGAGGGGGTGCACACTAATTTCTGTAGTTACCTGCTCCTCAATCTAAAGCAAGCATATGAATTGCTGTAGGCTACAACGTGGGTTCAGACTTAGTGAATCACAGTGTGGTCGACATACACTTACACTGAAACACGCAACAACGAATGTGAAACAGTCATGTGTGGCTCGTATTTTGTAATACGGCTCCAGGAATGGTTGCCATCCAGTGCTAATGCATTAGTATTAAAATTAAGCACAGGAGAAATAATGCATTAGACTTTACGATATCCTCCATAATCTTCAGATTTGTTCTTATTTTGATAGGTGATATTGCTTATTATGTTATGTTATTTTACGTTATGTTTGTTCAGAGTCTGTTAACACTTTTTATTTAAATAAACTTTTTAAGTCACCCACCTCCGCCAAAAAGATGCATTTGCAAATCCTGTGAACATGAGAGAATGTAACATACTAAGTGCTCACTGGGTCTTTGCACCCAATTTTTTCTTGTGCAGCCCCTTCTGTGCTGCGGATGACACTGGCACAAAATATGCGCTGACACAGTGATAAAGGATTGTTCCCTTATTTGCATGGATTTGAAGAAACCTTTTGCTTCTGCGCTTGCACTGTATCGCAGTTGCAGTCACAGAGACAAACAAGCATTTGCAATGCAATTGGTCTCGCCTTTGGGACCTTATATGTATTTAGCTATGCAGCACATTAGCCTGGGTGCTGAAACATCTACTATTCTTTAACATGGAGGAAAGGTAAGCACCAAACTGCGTGACACGCCAGGTATGGGAACAGATGGAGAGAAATATTGCCTTTCAGCGGGAAATGGTATAGTCCAAAGCTGTTTTTAATATTAAATCAGGGCCTTCGGTGGTCATATCAATGAAGATACAAGATTTGAAAAAAATATTATTGTCTACCAGTGCTCGTGGAAGACAATTTCTATGGACTGGAATCTAGAGAATGCTAAAGTGACTGGTATTTTACTGACCTCTGCTGGTCGTTTTCTATCAAGAAAGTTAAATAGAGGCAGTTGCCAGAAAAATAAAAAAAGAAAGTTCCTCAGCAGAAAGTAATTCTGGTATTTTACTGACCTCTGCTGGTCGTTTTCTATCAAGACAGTTAAATAGAGGCAGTTGAACAGAAAATAAGTCCCTAAGCGGAAGCAGACAAGTCCTAGGGCTGATCTCCAGAGCCCACAAAGTACATATACATATAAGTATATAATAAGTATATACTAAAGTATATACAAGAGGTCTCGAATGCTCGACCTAAAAAGAGGGCCACTGATTGTGCTCTACATATGAGGTAGTTTTTAGCCACTGCATACCCAGAGAGAGACTATTTGACATGCACCTGGGGGTCTCAAGAATCTTTTAGGCATCATCCTTGAGACATGTACAGTCACTCAGTGCACCCGTCTGCTACGGAATCCCAGCCCACATTTGATAGGAATTTGAGATCTGTCTCATACAGTAAATGGCCTGACAGATGGCTTGAAACAGCTGATCCACCGTCTACTAATGTACTGTTCCCAGTACAGATGCCTGCACTGCAACAGTACATTCACTGCAATAGGGATCACCGTCCGCCCTGTCCTTAGTGCACCATGTTAAAGGTGCGTAGTGGCACAAAGACAAACCGCCCTTTGTCTGTAATGCAGTCCCAGGTAATGGAGTATTCCTATATTTCAAAAAACAAAGGCACTGTTCAATACTCTCACCCCGGTCAAGAAACCCTCAAACAGACGCACCGACAGAAGGGCCATCTGGTTAACCACCAACCTCCAGGCATCCAAACAGACCTGCCGAAAACTCGAGAAGAAGTGGGGCCACGAACAGACACCGGACAACTACGCGGCCCTCAAGAACGCCAGCCACAGACACCACCAACTCATTCGAACCGCCAAAAGGACCTCCTTCAAGGAACATATCGACAACAACGCACACAACAGCAAAGAGCTCTTCAACATCGTGAAGGAACTCGCCAACCCCAGCTCCAGCTCTAACGACATTCTGCCGTCACAAGACCTATGCGACTCTCTTGCCACCTTCTTCCACCGCAAGATCAGAGACATCCACGACAGCTTCAACAATCAGACCCTTCCGACAGCCGCCGACACCTCAGACCCACCGCACCCCAGCCACACCGGCCTCCTACCCTCCTGGAACCACGTCAACGACGAAGAGACCATCAAAACCATGAACACCATCCACTCCGGCTCACCGTCAGACCCCTGCCCCCACCACATCTTCAACAAAGCAAGCTCCATCATCGCACCCCAACTCCGGAAGATCTTCAACAACTCCTTCGAGACCGCCACCTTCCCGGAGAGCTAGAAACACGCCGAGATCAACGCCCTACTCAAGAAACCCAAGGCAGAAGACCCAAAGGACCTCAAGAGCTTCTGGCCCATCTCCCTGCTCCCGTTCCCGGCGAAAGTCATCGAGAAAATCGTCAACAGGCAACTGACCCGCTTCCTCGAAGAGAACAACACCCTGGACTCATCCCAATCCGGATTCCGCAGCAACCACAGCACCGAAACCGCCCTCATCGCCACCACCGACGACATCAGGACCCTGATGGACAACCGCGAAACCGCTGCCCTCATCCTCCTAGACCTCTTGGCCGCCTTCGACACCGTCTGCCAACGCACCCTACGCACACGCCTCCACAACGCAGGAATCCGCGACAAAGCCCTGGACTGGATCACCTCCTTCCTCACCGACAGAACCCAGAGAGTCCGCCTCCCTCCATTCCGATCCGAAGCCACCAAGATCACCTGCGGCGTACCCCAAGGATCATCCCTCAGCCCGACCCTTTTCAACGTCTACATGGCACCGCTCGCCAACATCGTCCGATCGCACGACCTCAACATCGTCTCTTATGCCGACGACACCCAGCTGATCCTCTCCCTCACCAAGGACCCCGCCACTGCCAAGACCAACTTCCACGAAGGAATGAAGGCTGTCGCCGAATGGATGAAGAACAGTCGCCTGAAACTGAACTCGGACAAGATGGAGGTCCTCATCCTCGGCCCCACCCCCTCCGCCTGGGACGACTCCTGGTGGCTGGCCTCACTGGGAGCTGCGCCGACGCCCACCGACCACGCACGCAACCTGGGGTTCCTCCTGGACTCATCACTGTCAATGACCCAGCAAGTCAACGCCGTCTCCTCCTCCTGCTTCAACACCCTCTGCATGCTTCGCAAGATCTACAGATGGATCCCCACCAGAACCAGAAGGACAGTCACCCAGGCCCTCGTCACCAGCAGGCTGGACTACGGCAACGCCCTCTATGCGGGAACCACAGCCAAACTCCAGAAAAGACTTCAACGCATACAGAACGCCTCCGCACGCCTCGTCATCGACATCCCCCGCCACAGCCACATCACTGCCCACCTGAGAGACCTGCACTGGCTCCCCGTCAACAAGAGGATCACCTTCAAGCTCCTCACCCACGCTCACAAAGCACTCCACGACGCCGGACCTACATACCTCAACAAACGACTCACCTTCTACACTCCGAACCGCCAGCTTCGCTCCGCTGACCTCGCCCTCGCCACCGTTCCACGCATACACCGAACGACCACCGGCGGCAGATCCTTCTCCTACCTCGCCGCCAAGACATGGAACACCCTCCCCATCCACCTGCGACAGACCCAGGACCTGCTGACCTTCAGGAAACATCTCAAGACCTGGCTGTTCGAGCAGTAGCAGCCCCCCTCCCATTAGCGCCTTGAGACCCTCACAGGTGAGTAGTGCGCTCTACAAATACTTGATTGATTGATTGATTGATTGATTGATTGATACTTTCGCTTGCACCTTTCACTTAATGTACTTACAACTTCTACCTGCCACAATATAAAAAGGTACACCCAAAGATGACTGGAATACTATTTCTAATAATACTATACTCACAGAAAGTGCTCACATTGCGTTACACATAAATATAACATCCATATTTCTTTAGCAGGGTCTTTTGACTCAGTGGGCCTTTGCATCCACTGCAGGGATCTGTATTTACCTAAACACATGTACATTGATCAGACACCCTAAACAAATATAACATGCCGATATCAATGAATAAAAAGTACCTCTCTTGCACCACTGTTAAAGAACACGTCTCAGATAAAACCACACAAACTGTACTCTTTAAACTCACTATGGAGAAATACCACATTTGTATGCTGTAATAACTTCTTTATATAGTTCTTGTAACAAAAATTTTACAATTTCCAATTTTTAAATACAGATATTACGATTATACAGCTAAGTACTCATTTTCAGAGAATGCAGAAAGCCTGGTTTGCTCTGCCTGGATTTGCTCTGCCTGCCCGTGACCTGCAGGCTCTGTATAGGTCCCAGTTACCATCCTGTAACTCAGTAAGCTAATTTACCAATTGTATGTAGACAAAATATTTATCCAGATCCACTACACACCAATGCACAGTGCAGAGACCATTTGTAGCTGCCTCAATGCACAGGTGTAAAATCTGTATTTGGACAAAATATATTGGGCCCGATTCACAGAACTAACTTAAGACAAAATCCTAAACTTACTACCATTTTGGTATTCACAGAAGGCACTTACTCATTTTGGTATTCACAGAAGGCACTTACTTACTTATTTTGAGTAACTTACTCATTTTGAGTAACTTACTCATTTTGAGTAATTTACTCATTTTGGTATTCACAGAAGGCACTTACTCATTGATGAGTAAGTGCCTTCTGTGAATACCAAATGAGTAAGTTACTCAAAACGAGTAAGTTACTCAAAATGAGTAAGTTACTATTTTAGTATTCACAGAAGGCACTTACTCATCAATGAGTAAGTGCCTTCTGTGAATACTAAAATGAGTAAGTTACTCAAAATGAGTAAGTTACTCAAAATGAGTAAGTAAGTGCCTTCTGTGAATACCAAAATGGTAGTAAGTTTAGGATTTTGTCTTAAGTTAGTTCTGTGAATCGGGCCCTAAGTTTTTAATATCGTGTATCAGAAATGTCAGCAAAAAGATATCATGATACAAAAATATCCTGATGCAGAAATATCGTTGTCAAGAATATCGTTTTTTAGGTAAGTAATATCGTTGTTAAGAATGTCGTTGTTTTTAATATTGTTTTCAATAACATAGCTGTTAAAAATATTGGTTTTTGATTATTTTTATGCGTTTTAGTGCATATATTAATTGTGTTACTGTTTGTGTAATTGTTGTTCATTTTTTTAAATTATAGTTCGTAATTTTGAGTGCTTTAGATTTTGTTATTTAATTGCTAATAGTAAAATTTGTGTTGTAGTAGGTTGTTGGGTTTGTAGGGGGATAGGGTGGGAAGTTAATTAAATAATAAGTAATTAATTAAACATTTTTAATTAAGTAGGAGATTGATATTATTTTTGTACATTATGTCATATTGACTTATTTTAGTTTATTTTAGGTGCAGCGGCTGGGTTTGTAGGCGTACAGGGTAGTTTATTGTCATCATTAATTGACAATTGTTAATTGTCAATTAATTATTTAGTTGATTAATTATGTAAATTGTGTTAAACGTATTTGTTTTAGTTATAATTTATGTGTGGGCTGCTACATTTGTAGGGATATAGGGTGGGAAGTTGATTAAGTAATGATTAAATAATACTCATCAAATTGTTTATCAGTTATGTAAATTGTTTAATTGTTTTTTTCCCTTTTTATATATTTGTTTATATAATTATACATAGTAATATGTAAATTAATATTGCTTATATTAGGAGCTTTATATATATTTTGTTTTTAAAATTATTAGGGTTATTCAAATATGTAATGTGCTTGAAGTGAAGTACTTTCCCTACTGTTGCACAGACTGGAGTGGGATAGGAAATGTAACCCTTCCGAAGTCCAAAACTTTCCCTACTGTAGCACAAACTGGAGTGGGAATAGGAAATATTACCCCGCCGAAATCCAACACTTTCCATACTGTAGCACAGACTGGAGTAGAAATAGTAAATCTTACCCCTCCGAAGTCCAACATTTTCCCTACTGTTATATAGACTGAAGTGGAAATAGTAAATTTAACCCCTACGAAATCTAACACTTTCCCTACTGTTATACAAACTGGAGTTGGAAAAGTAAATGTAATTCCTCCGAAGTCCAATGCTTTTTGTACTCTTTATAATATTTTTAGTGAATGTGTTTTGGTGGTTTTTAAATTTGGAATATTTAATTTATTGTCTACATTAATTATTATATTTTTGTTATTGAATTGTTTTCAGTTTTCTTTTGTGTGTCTATGTGTATATAAATATATGTGTCTATATACATATATATATATACACATACGTTTATATACATATAGATAAACACAAACACATATATATGTGTGTTTGTGTGTTAATATATTTATATATAGTATTAGATATTAGTGGAATTTATATAATTTACATTTTATTAAATTTATATATGACATTTTGCATTTACTACTTTTTTAATTTTTGTATTTATTTATTGGCATTTTGACATACGTAGATATACAGCAAGTGATATATATTCCAACGTTACAGTGTAGATAGTCATAACAATCAAGTTACATAAACTAGAACAGAGGCATCACATTTACAGGTATAGGTGTATGAATTGTCATCTCATTCAAGAATTTAATCCTCATCCATTACGTACCGATTATATTGCTAGGGTCATAGTGAGAGAAGGGAGAAGGTGGCATAGTATATAGAGTATAGCGACATTGGAGGGCAAAGACATATTTGGTGAGAGTCTCTCAGGTGGATGTGGCAGAGGTCGCTGGGTTTGGTGTAGTATCTGAATTGCGAGCGGATATCCAAGTTAGAAATGGACTCCAGATATCCTTGGGTCGAGATGCCTGGGGCATGAGTTCCCAATATGTGTTTAACTGTTCTTGACAGAAAGTGATGTCTAGTATCCAGTGTTTTATAGCAGGTGGTCTGCTCCTGCCCCAGTGCACTCCAATTTGGCGTTTAGCCAGGAGAAGTAGCATGGCCAAAAGTTTGCGGTGTCCCGGTGTGACTTCCTGAACATATCCTAGAAGGCATAGTTTAGGTGTAGGGGTCAGTTGAGTTGCCAGTATCTTGTTTATGGAGGTAAGTATATCATTCCAAAAACGTTCTATATCAGGGCAGTTCCAGGCCATGTGTATAAAGAAGGCATTTGGTGCTGCACACCTCCAGCAGTTCGCCTCAGGCCGGAGGCCCATGCGTTTCAGCTGTAGGGGTGTTCTATAAATACGATGCAAATATTTAAAATGAATAAGGCGAAGCCTGTAATTAGGGGATAGCATCTCCAATTGCCCGCAGCAAGATTGCCACTGAGCCTCTGTCAGCGGTTCGGTCAGATCTTCATTCCAGTCTGCAAATGCCTTCGGGTGTGTGAGCGGGAAGGAACGTTGCATATTACTATATAGTTTGGTTATCAGCTTGTCTGAGGATGAATTTGTCAGCATTAATTCCAGGGCTGGGAGAGCTGGAGGAGGTGCTGGAAACGTGTCATGTGGTGCACAACATGTACCTCTTATAGAATAATATAGTAGTTGATTAGAAAAGATAGCAGATTCGCCCGGTGGAGTCGCAGGGGGAGGCAAAAAGGTGTCGCCAGGATATAAGTCAGCAAAGGTATCCCATCATAGAGTGTGAGAACGAGCAGAATTACCTTTGTCTCCTAATATAGGAATTTGCGGGTTATGTGCAATCGAGACGGCGGGCGCATATAAGATTGAATGACTTGCGCGGATACGTAGTTTATCCCAGGCCCATCTCAGAGTGTCTGGTGTATGAATAATGGTACGATGGCGTTAGGGTGTTTGATATAGGGCATTTATCAATGGCACGGGTGCAACGCTTTCGGTTTCTACTGCAACATGGGGTTGAAAAGGGGTTGGGAAGATCCAGTAATGTAAAAATTGTGCCTGTGCACAGAAGGCGTATAATGCCAAGTCTGGGGCCCCCAGTCCACCCTGCGATAATGGTAGTGTAAGTACTTCCCAAGCTATGCGCGGTTGTTTGCCGGCCCAGACCAGAGAGATCATTGAGGATCTGAGAGATTTCAAGAATGATTGGGTGAGTTGCATTGGGAGATTAATAAATAAATATAACAGCTTAGGTAGCACGATCATTTTAGCTATGGCAATGAGGCCAGCCAAGGATATAGGGAGTTTATACCAGATTGTTATTTTCTCTTCCAGCCATGCCATTGTGCGACCAAAGTTCATGTCCCAGAGTTCCTGGATGTCAGTGCTAAGCCAGATCCCCAAATAGCGGACGGGGCCGGATGCCCATTGAATGAGATAGTCGGGGTCAAAAGTTATAAAGTTGGGGGTAAGTGGGAGCAATGTAGATTAGGTCCAGTTGATGTGTACCCCAGAGAGGCCGCCAAATTTAGTAAGTTCCCAAAGGACAGGTTTTAGATTGTCTAGCGGATTCCGAAGATAGAGAGTGATGTCATCCGCATATTGTGATATGATAATGTCTCTCATGGGGAAGTCTAGACCTTGCGTTTTGTGGTGTTGTCTAATTCTGGCTGCCAAGGACTCCATAGCAATGGCGAACAGGAGGGGCGACAAGGGGCACCCCTGTCTGGTGCCACGAGTGATGTTGAATGGAGCGGATATTAGTCCGTTGGCCCGTAGCCTAGCCATCGGCTGTGTATACAATAATTTGATCTGCTTGATAACGGAGGGGCTGAGACCTAGTCTGGCTAGGATGGTAAAGAGGTATGGCCATTCAAGTGAGTCGAAAGCCTCGGTGGCGTCGAGAAAGGCTGCCAGTGCTGGGGTGTGTGGGTCTAGTTGATGCAAGAGAGAGAAAAAGGTGCGTAAGTTGTGGGATGTGAAGCGCCCCGGAATGAATCCGGATTGATCCGGCCGAGTGATATGGGGTAACAAGGGCTGTAATAGGTTTGCGAGGAGTTTAGCGTATATGTTATTATCAATATTGATAAGGGAAAGAGGGCGGAAAGAGTCACATTTATTGGGAGATTTGCCAGGTTTGAGCAGGATGGAAATAACAGCTTCCCTTGTAGTGGGAGGAAGCACATCGTTCTCTAAGGAGTCGGAATACATGTCTGCGAGGTGGGGTGCTAGTATAGTGGCATATGTTTTATAGAAAGCAGTTGTCAGTCCATCAAGGCCTGGTGCTTTGTCCATAGGAAGACTCTTGATGACCCGTATTATGTCTTCCTCCGTAAATGGTTCATCTAAATATTCCCTGTGGGCATTTCCAAGCCATGAGAGTTCTATCGAGTCTAAATATGCGGTGAGTTTAGATTCTATTTGTAATGTGGAGGAGGTGTAGAGTGAGGAGTAAAAATTGGTTAAGTGCACATGAATCTCTTTGGGACCTCTAATTGGTATGCCTTTGTCGCCGAGGAGTTCCGTAATGTAGGGAGCGCAACGAGAGGTTTTAAGGAGATTGGCAAGCGTCTTACCAGGACGGTCTCCTTCACCATATTTCCTGGCTGTCGCATATTTCCCAAGGAATTTTAGTTCCCTGGCAGCTTCTTCATTGAATTCAGATAGTTTTTCACGTATGGTGGCTAAGAGAGATGGGTCGTTAAGTTGAAAATATTGCAACTCTAAGGCTTTGAGTTCGGTTTCTCGACGATGCAGCGTGCCTCGTAATGCTTTCAAGACTCCCGACTGCCGCGCCATGCATTTCCCTCGAATGACAGCCTTGAATGCTTCCCAGAGTGTTGAAGGAGAGGAAACTGAGCCTGTGTTTAATGTAAAGTATTCAATGATGTCATTTTTTATTTCGGCCTGGAAAGCCGAATCCAAGAGGGCGTGAGGTGGCAATCTCCACGCGAATTCACGTCTTATAGAAGTGGGGAGGGCTATTTTACAAGTACAAGGTGAGTGATCGGACAGCATTCTGGGGAGGATTTGTGTGTCAAGTGTCCAAGTTGCCACATCCCCTTATATCAGCCAACGGTCCAATCTAGACCAGGAGTTGTGGTGAGTAGACACGTATGTGCCCTCACGCTTCAGCGGATTAAGATGTCTCCACATGTCTATCGAATGATAGTCTGATATAAGTGAATTAAGTGCTTGGGTTGATCTGGGGTGAAGTACTCGGCAGGCTCCTTGTCTGTCAAGCTCATCGCATAGAATAGCATTGAAATCACCTCCCCAGATGATGGTGTCACAGCCCATGCCCATCACCTTAGCCCATATATCGTAGAAAAAGTCCGGACTATCCACATTTGGTCCGTAAATTGCAGCTAGGATCAACTGAGTTCCGCCCAGAGATCCCTTTAACACAATATAGCGACCTTCAGTGTCAATGTGTGAGTGTCCAGTCTATGCCATGCCGTATTAGTATGGCCACTCCTCTCTAGTAATTGGAGTAGGTGGAAGAGTATTGTGTTCCCCAGTGTTTGTGTTTCAGTCTATTGGTGTCTGACGGTAGAAGATGGGTCTCTTGTAGGAAACATATATCCACCTGTTGACGAACCAGATAGGCGTGTACTAGTCGCGCTTTTCTATAATTATTAAGGCCACGGATATTCCATGTTAAAAAGTTATAGGAGGCTGGTGCGATGTCTAATGGCATTGGGGCAGTTGAGAGCATATTATCCTGGATGTTACGGCAAGAAGAAAAGAAGTGTGAGTATTGACCAGCCCGTGAAAACAGTGTGTCAGTGTCAGTTGTGTACATGGATGGAATATAAAGCAAGAGTTCCTGTTCTGTGCTTGATGGTGTATTATGTGAGCCTCTGTGAAAACTAAACCATTTCTATAACCCAATGTCCTCCCCCCTCCCAGACCAACCCCTCAATCAGGTTGTGAAATCCCCCCACCCCCAACCCTAACAATCCCAAAAACAAAACAAATAGTGGAAACCATGGGAGTTCTCCCTGTGGGGGCATGGGTTGCCGGCGAACACCCCTGTCTAAGTGGCAGGGTGGCTGGGCTAAACTGCTAGTGCAGAGATCATGCAGGGATTCAATGGTTGGGCTGCAAAGAAAAACATAGCATACCCTCGTGTTCTAATGTTAGGAGAGAACAAGGCAACATATTCAACATTTTAAAGGGAGACGCGGTGTGTTGCACTATTTCAACATTTTCATCGTCAATCGTTATCGCTAAGTCTAGCGTCCTTATCAGCAGTTTGTGACAAGCTCGGCGAGCGATGTCCGGTGCAGAAGTGCTTGGCATACTTGAAAGCCGATTTGGCGTCCGTGAAGAAGTGGGCCTGTCCGTCATATGAAATCTTGAGTTTGGCTGGGTATAACATGGCGTATGGGATCTCCGCACGCTGCAGGAGGCGTTTAGTGGGAAGAAATTCTTTGCGTGCGGATTGTACAAGGGGGGTAAAATCTGGAAAATCGAGATGTTATTACCCTGGTGGGTAATGGGGCCGTGTTCTCTGGCTGCCTTTAAGATAGAATCCCTATCACGGTAGCTCAGTATACACGCAATAATGGGTCTTGGCGTTCCCCCAACCGGAGGCTTGGGGCCCAGCGATCTATGTGCCCTCTCCACCACGAACACCGTTGACAGGGCCGTAGGGAAAAGGTCACGCATCAGCGTTTCAACATAGGGCTCCATTTTGGGGATAGCGGTGGTTTCTGGTATTCCCGCTATGCGGAGGTTATTGCGCCTAGAGCGCGCCTCCAAGTCCTCATTCTTGGCCTGAATGACGGATAGGACTTTTTCAATGTTAAAGAGGTGCTGTTTGGACTCAATTTGGAACTCAGTCACTTCAGTTGCGCGGTTATCTAGAGCATCAAGTCTGGTTTCGTGCGCATCTACTTGGCGTTTCACTGAGTCCAGTCTTGCCGTGAGTCCGTCAAGTTTACCATCTATAGACTTAAGATTGGTGCGCACCTCTAGCATAATGGAACGTAGGTCCTCTTCTGGCGGTTCTCCAATGGGTTGGGACTCCGGGTCAGGCTCAGAGCCTGGGTCCATGGTGCGGGTATGGCGTTTGTTTTCGAACGTGAGGCTAGGCTGCTTCAGATCTTTCTTCCCCATTTGGAGCGCCAATAGTGTTCACCTCTGCAGTCACACTGATAAAGGTCTCACCAGAAGGTACTATGTTAGCACACTGAAGACTGAAAGCTCTCTGAGTGGGATCTCAGGTGGGGCAAGCGCGGCCACCAGCTACTGGGCAGCGCAGAACACAAACGTGGACAGATCCTGCCTGAAGTGGAGGTATACAGGGCCTGTTGCGTCGTGCACCTAGCGTCCAGAGCCAACGCACTCTGCTTCCCCCCTCCGGCTCCCAGAGTAGTCCCAGCCGAGTAGGTCCCTGCCGTCCCACGCGCAGCGCACCACGCCCACCGACTTCACACCCGGCACAAGAGCGTGTCCCAGGAGGGGAGCCCACGGGCCAATGCACATACACACCAGGCCCAGGGGACCCGCAGGCCCAAAGGGTTACTCACTGTGTATAGAGGTCTCCTCTGGTGGTAGCCCGCACGCAGCCTCGGCGCCACCAGTCCCGGCCGCCACTAGAGCCGCAGCGGGAGGGGCAGGCCCGCTGATCCTACACTTAATGTCTCGGAGTCGGCGCTCCCAGCGCGGATCGCAGTCAGCGACGAAGTCGCTTGCCAGCTCCACCAGGCAGTTGGGCCGCCCACAGCACCTAATCCGGATTGGCCTCCGCTTCAGCGCACATTAGTTTTAAACGCCAAGGTATGAGGATCTGGGCTGCGGCCGTAACGCCGCGCAGCACCCCCGGCAGGAGCGACTGGCGCGGCCTGTGACGTCTCCAAGGGACCGCTGGCGCAGAGTAGGATGGAGTTCAGAGTGGGGTGGCTCCGGGGATAGCGGGAAGCCGGCCCGATGCCCGGAAGGGCCCGGTCGGGCGACAGGGCCGCAGCTCGCCTCGCTCACCACCGGCAAAAAATGATCTTGAGTGCAGCGCACATCCAGGAGTCGCCGGGTTGCAGGAGTTGAATCACGTTGTAGTGCCCGGTGTAGGGAGTGCAGCTTTGTTGTTGTGCAGCACGATGTCTCCGCTTTCAGCAGGATATAGAGCCCAGCCGACGGAGCTCGCTCAGCAAGCGGCCATTTCGCTGCTCAGCTAAGCCCCCCCCCGCATTTACTACTTTAAACTCTATTTATATTTAAAAAATCTAACTTTTTGTATATTTTTGATGATATTAGTGTAAACGATATTTTTTTGTCCTGATAATTTGTACTTACCATTATAAGTATAGGGACACGATATTTTGGTAAACAATATTTTTGACATGATATTTGTGTCAAACAATATTGATTACCTCGATATTGTGCCAGTGATCTGTAAACTCAGCCTAACCCATTGTACTACACACAGTCTATCTATCACTATAAACACAGCATCTAGCTAGTGCAAAGTCTTTCTTCTCCCTGTGAATCTTCATTCACTCCTCCAGGTCAAGCATATGCTACTAACTGAAAAACATATGTTCATTGTTCACTGCCATATGTGGAAGAGTTGCTTGGTTTCTGGCATTACATCTTGGAATTTCTCCCACTAGCTATCGGAAGCCAAGTTTACCATCTAAGGTTTACGATGTGACACAAAATTTGCCTCTTTGAAAAAGATGTCTTAACCTCCCCTTTTGTCTTTGAACACTGCTATCCTTAGATTACACCTTTTTCATCAGTGAGTGCAGAGTTCCTTTTCTCGACATCATGATTTGTAACTTTCACTTCGAACTAGCTGCAGTGTTGGATTGGCATGTTGGGCAGTCTGGCGCTGTCAGATGGTCCAGCTGGAAAGGGCCAGTGTGTGGTCTGGTGTTTTCTTTTTCTTGGTTCTGTGGGCCGGGACAAGACCGAAAAGACCAGCCTACACACAGGTCTTTCCATACTATCCTATCTGGAAGTGCCAGACTTCCAGCCTGCCCGACAGGCCAGCCCGACACTGACTATCGAACTTAACAGAAGCCACCCACGCCCTGATGAGTAAGGGTTGTTGGTGCAGAATATGCCACTGTCTGCTCTTGCAATTCATCCTTTGAAGGTCATGGAACTTGACTTTATGTTCCACACAGGATGCAGGGCAGACCATTTTGTCTGCCAACCTTATTGGCCCAAGCACCCACCAATTATGGTGGCTGAAATAATTAAATCACAAACCATCGGGGTTCTACTGGCTTGTTCATAAAGATTTGCTAAGTGTGGAGCACACTGTTCTTAGCTCGTGTTCTAGTGTCCATTGGCTCCTTTTTCTGCAGCTGTGGTTCAAAGTGCCAAAACGTTTTGAATCCATCCAGCCATCACCAACAAAAATGGTAGCGTACTACTTCTTACAAGCTGTTGTTTACAGTTTCAGTGTTAACAACTCTGTAAATAATAGTGAGATTGCTCCTCCATCGGAAAATCATATTCGTTACTAATACGTTTGAACCCAGTGGACAGATCTGCGGATTTTTTTTTAAGAAGAAGTTATAATTCATGTAGGTGTGGTCCTGTAAAGGGTCATACTGGTTGGTCACAAAGGAGAGTGTTAGTGGGGATCCCAGAGTGGCATTTCCCATTCCTGTAGGAATTTGTTCCATGACACTGTATTTACTCTAAACATGGACTAGAGGATGGCATTTTGTCCAACAATGGGTTGCGGGATAGGGTTGCTATAAACCTATCCCACTGGGAAAGGGAAACCTGGTGCAGGGAATACTCATTTCCTGTGTCAATTGACCTCAGGCAACATATGGAGGTAATTCCCAGCAAACTCTGGGGACATGGGTAAGAGCAATATAATGGCACTTGTTGAGGTATATCATTTCAAATCCCAAATAAATTCACTCGAAAATGTCTGTTAGGGAAGTCATTGATTAGAAAGATGGTGTACTAGTAGTTCTAATACAAGCATTAACAATTTCCAGGAGGGATGTAAATGTATGATATTAAAACCTAAAATCACTGAAATTTCCCAGTTATGTTTAGATACAAAACCATAGCCCCATTAATTCAGTGCTCTTTACCTAGCATATTATACTGAAAATACATACTTGCATCTACATACAGTCTGCATCCAGATGTCCGTATCCAGATTGATGTAAGTATCTAGGTAGATAGGCACATTAGATAGGTTCATTAGCTAGTTAGACAGACAGACAGACAGACAGACAGATAGATAGATAGATAGATATTCCACCCATCACATAGATAGATAGATAGATAGATAGATAGATAGATAGATAGATAGATAGATAGATAGATAGATAGATAGATAGATATTCCACCCATCACACTCTTTTACCATTTTACAGCCAGGACATGGGCTTCTCTCTTGTCTTCTAAACACCAGGAAAGCCTGCTGATGGACTGTCATACTGGGGCAGCTTTGTTTTCAGTGCACACAGAGCCAGTGACCAGTCTCTTGCATTTCATCACCTTTTGACTTTTTCCCATGACATCTTTATTAACACTTCTGGAATGCTTTCTGTGGAGAGAGCGATGACCCCAACGTGACACTGGCGCATAGTTGCACAGCGGTGGGAATACATCATTTGCGATTTTTTTTGTATAGACTTCCGTTTCTATGTTTATAGTCTTATATAGAAAACACGATCTCAATCAGACCTCTTCTTACATTGCAGCAGTTTTGTTGAAGAATTTGTTTCCTAAAATCATCAGAGTGATGCAAACTTCAAACGACTTTATAAATGTTAAAGAGGTTCGGCCGTGCCTTGCCGAGGCTTTTGTGCCAGTTGTTGGGTATTTATAGTGGCTAATGTGAAACGGAAGTGCTCACAGGCTGCCTCGCGTTCTCACAGTCAGCTTTGCTTTCCCATACCGTGTCCAGAGTGGTCACTTGCACTGAGTCGTTTGCTAAAAATGTTTTGTCTGCACTGTTGTGAGCAATCAAATTACTGGAGTATTTGCTATTGGGCTGGTACCGAACACTGGAGAATTAGACGAGGATGTTGACCTCGCGGGTAATACCATTCTGATCGCAAATACAATATGGGGCAACAAGAGAGTAGCCAGAAAAGAAATTAAAATAGACCCCACTTGAGCTATAGCAGTAATCATACCAAGGTCATGAAGCAAGCAAATCTAACTCAGGATAGTTCCCTTTACTCATTCAATCCATCTATTCTTTCCCCAATCTATCTATTAATCCATTTGTCCATCTTTCACCCTTCTATGTATTCATCCTTCCTTTCATGCAACTATCCATTAATACCTTCATGTATCCATCTATCCATCCTTTCACCCGTCTATGTATACATCCTTCCTTTCATGCAACTATCCATTAATACCTTCATGTATCCATCCATCCATTCATCCATCCTTAGCCCTTCTATGTATACATCCTTACTTTCATGCAATTATCCATCAATACCTCCATGTATCCATCTATCCATCCTTTCACCCTCCAATCCTTTCACTCTTCCCTAGGTGTCCATTCTTCATCCTTTGATGCATTCACCCTTTCACCTATGTATCCTTTCACTATTCTATCCATCGTTCACCCCATCCTCCTCATGCTTCCTTTCACCCTTCCATGCAACCTTTCACCTTTCCTTCCTTATTCTAGTCATTTCTCCATCCGTTCTTTCTTTCCCCCATCTTTTGTCCTTCACCTCTTTTTTTGCTTTGCTTTTCCTCTTATCCTCATTTTTTCTATTTGTTCTTTTTCTGTTTTTCCCCTATTGTCATCACTTCATAATGTCTCATTCTGTTTTCTTTATTGTGCAATTTAAGCCTACCTTCCACACCCTCTTTCATGGTACTCCCTTGCAATATTGTTTAGGAACACTTTGTCTACATGTTTGCGGACAGAAAAGGCCCATAGACATCTAATTAACGTTTGTGGGACGCAGTTCACCAGCCTATATGACCCAGTGGCAGCCCACGCTTAAGCGGTTTAAGTGGGGGTTTCACTATGCCACATTAGGGCAACAGCGGTAGGTGGGGGGCATTAGAAGCATATCATCTCTTCCCAAATGAAAGAGGAAAGTAATAGAGCTAAAATACAAAAAGATGATGCCATACCATGAAGTCTTTCCGTTTTTAGGGCAGAGCTGGATTCAATCCCTGCAACTATTGTGAAATAATAGACATTTCTTGACTGATTAACTCTACATGTGGAAGGGAGGGACAGGTACTCATTGGTCTCGCTGGTGAGCTGTAAGCATCACATGTGCATCCGAGGAGACCGAACAACTCTAGCTCACTAGACAACTCGGAGTTGTCCAGTAGTGGCACCTGGTAAGACATTAGTCTTCGAAAATCTTAACGAATGAGCCATTGTGAGACATTGCTCTCTTACTCTGCTGGGCCAGAAAGTGTGATCCTTTTATGGACTTATCCACCTACTTTGTCAGAGCTAATGTTTTTTGTTTTTTTAAAATAATTTTTTGTGAAATCCATAAAGAAAGTTTTATCAAAACATCCATACAATTCATTTCACACTTCAGGTAATAAAAAACCGGTAAGCGCCACAAACAAGTCTAAAAACAATACCCCCAAAAAAAGAACCCATAATACATTAGAATGTGCATGTAAATGAATCTTATAAATGTGACTTTAAAAAATACAACGGATAGTATTTCAAAATCCAATACAACGTCAATTGCCTGTTTTTAAACAAGCTAAGAAATTGATTATGCCTTAGGTACATTAAAAAATATCGAAAAATCAACATGTGTGCCGTGAATAATATTTCATCCTATGACAACCACTTCAAATACTTAACAATAAAAACTAAAGTGTCTATAGTGCAATAAAGTGCTAAGAGATAGGTGTCTATAGTGCAATCAAATACGAGAAGATGTGCAATTATATCAAAAGATACAACCATAAATAAGATTCAAGCATAATAAGAGTACCTCCTGAAATATAGGCTCAGTTTGAAACTTTAATCAAAATAGGCTGCCCAGACATTCTCAAACTTCTTAAGCCCCCCAATTCGTAGTGCAATAGACTCGCTTTTTTTAACCTGCTTCATTTTCCGAACCCACTCGCCTTTTGTTGGTATAAGATCTGAACGCCATCTCTGAAGCAGGAGTGACCTGGCTACTGCCATTGCGATATATAATAGTTTGACCACCTTGTCCGGAAAAGGTAGAGTAGGGTCGTAACCAAAAGCTTTCAGCCGAATATTCGGATCTATTATGATTAAACATTCAGCTTCCAAATGGCGAAAAATATCATTCCAGAACCCCTGGATCGAGGGGCACTGTGATATTATGTGTGTCCAATTGGCTGAAGGATGGTTTAGACAGCAACAACACTGCCCTGATTGGTTGGGGTAGACCTTAGATAGAAAATGTGGAGTTCTATAGAGCAGCCATTTGCTAAAGAATAACATCCGGCGCCAGTTAGCCCCCCTCAACATGCTGAAATTAAGTTTGTTTAATACAGACCACATACTCGCTGTGATTTCCAACTCCTCATGATTTCCCCATTTAGTTATTGCTTTCTCTGCAAGATCTATACCCTTGATAGAGGCTAAACGCTGTTTCCACTCCCCGGGTTTCTTAACTATGATTTCATCAAGTAATTCATATACCAAATTTTTACGTTCAATAATCTGTACCAGATCGAGGTTACTTAGGAATTTAATAAGGTTATATGACCCAAGGAGAAGGAAATCATTCGGGAATAAATCATACATTTCAGCAATATTCAGCCGCCTATCATTCCTTAAGAAATCAGAGATTTTCCCAAAGCCAGCCTTGGCCCATTTTTAGGTCGAGCCTCGAGTAGCGCGCAAGCGCTGCTCTGGCGAAGCATTATGTAGGGGCTTTTGAAAGCTGACCAGACGCTCGTGCGTCATGGCCTTTTCCCTGCGGTTACACGCAAGCAAAAGGCCATGGTGCACGAGCGTGTGGTCAGCTCAGCAGGCTGCCACGCTCGCTCGCATTCTCCGCCGTGGGCTCATGCACGCGCCTGCATGGACAAAGATGGCTGCTCTCGCCATCTGTCCAAAGCAGACAGCATGCGCGGGTCCATGGGACAGTGGACAGCCCGCCGCCATCTTGTTCACGCCGGCTTCCTTCAACTCTGGCTCACGGCGTGCTTTCTCTTTAAACAGTGCACGCGCGCGCGACGGACCCAGAGTTGAAGGAAGCTCTCTCCTGTGTGTCGAGTGCTGGCTTCCTCTCGTTTGTTGTTCCTAACTGAATCAAGTCTCCATGCTGTGTGTAGAGTGCTGGCTTCCTCTCGTTTAGGTTGCGCTGAGAGTGACCAGTTTCTGCAGAAGCATCAGTTTAGGCAGGTAAGCAGGTGGTGTGTGGCAATATGCATGAAGGCCCTGTGGCACATTTACCCATTGCCTCTCTAAACTCACAGCACATTTAGAAGTGGTTTGCCCTCCTCCTAAAAAACAGAGACGCAGGTTTTAGTGAGGTATGCCATCAATTGGAGAGTACCAAACACTGAAAGCTTAGGAAAAGTTTGGAAAAAATCTTTATTTGTGCACTTTGGTGTCCAAATATTGTCTACAGAAACAAGAAGTTATCTGAAGAAGCTCCCTGCGTTTTTCGGCGCTACAGTAAAATATAATGTATCGTGTTGAGTTTGTCATGCATGAACTCTGTCACAACTTGTCACAGAGATTAGTGTTCTTATAATTAATTGTTAACTAATTCACTGCAAAATCTCCACTAAAGCACAATTTACATAGGTGCTTCTGTTGACGTGGCGTTTTCAGAATGCCCGATACGAAGTCAACACTAGGATTGTTGGTGTAATTTACTCGCCCAGTCAAGATTTATTATGAGTATTGTGTGTGTGTCTCTCTCTCTGTCTGTCAACACATCTGCAGTTTCTCGGTGCTGTACATGAAACAATACTAGTACCCAGTAAAAATTCCCCAAGCTGTTCGTCCATCATCACCCCCATAAAATGTAGTGTTCCCAACGTATAGCACGTAGTGTGACGGTGCAAACAGTATCTCGCAGTCCTTCATGAGGAGTGTTCAAGCATGTTACAACCCGCAAATCAGCGGCTTGTGCTAAAGGGTTTCCCACCCACCGCTGGCTTTTAATTGTGTCATGGTTTTGCGGCACACCCTTCACTTCTCATGATGTCATTGGCGTGCGTTAAATGATCTCACTGCACGATCGTTGCTTATCATTCTTTGAGAGTCGTGCGCCAGTATATCTCACAGCATACCACCGTTTTTTTGTTGTTTTTTTTTGTAATGTGCTTACACTAAAGACTCGTACATTTTTTACTTCTGTCTGTGTGTTGTGCGCGCTAGTGTCTCGCAATACACTACACGCAGGCTTGTATTTCCTTAAATGGTGTACAACAATGTCTTTCACAGCATGTCCAGGCCTGCGAACCTCCTCATTACAACTAGTTTTCTTGTATGCGGTATTAGCCGCCACACGCACACACCATACTGTTGTGTGCACCTCGTGTTTCAGATGTCTAATCTGAAATAATTACTTCTGTGCCAGTCGATCGCTGCTCCCTGGCGCAAAGTCTGCGCTGTATCAAATGCCTAAAGTTAAATTCATAACATTCAGTGTAATATTTATTCATCGCAGCAGTCACTCGAAGGTACGGCAGCGCTTGCAATACATTACGGGTAATACCGAAATATTTGCTATTTCGAAAAAATGGAAAAGGCGCTATAATCGTGAATAATAAAGTCTTCAAAAGGTTTCTAAAATACAACAGAAATGGGCCTGGTCCTGCAGAAAAACTCTATTCCAGAGTCCTGTGATTTAAAGTGTTCTGCCACCTAAGGTGACGCTACGCAATTTAGGAATATTAAGCAAACGCAGTTTTCCACACCCTCTAGTCTCATTTGTTCAGTGGTGGGTTCTAATACGTTTCAGAGCACTGTCCGTCTTCTGACCCATTCGAGATGTGTGCGAACTGGTTTGACAGCACACTTCAGGTTCCATTCCTTCAGTGGTGGGTGCTTAAGGTTCTCGCAGCCGGCCTGAAGCATCTGGTGCAGGGCACGAGTCGGGGGTACATGCGGGTGGACGGCGTCCACCCACTATTTTCACAGGGTGAACTCCGTCCACCCTGCCAAGAATTTAGGCCCCCACTGAATAATGTGCTGAACTCGTCCCGGTGTCATTTCCAAACACCGGGACACTTTCAGCAGCGACTGCAGGTTGTGTGCTTTCCATCTGCAACAACGTGCAGGTGGGGCCGGGGCTTTCTTATTTTAGACTCTTGCTGGGCCCATAACAAAGGCCGAATCTGAGGGGTCATCAGGCCTCCTTTTGTTAGAGTCTCTTGACTGGAAGCAGTCAGGAGCCTCACACCTGATGCAAATGAAGCGAGGGGAAGCAAAGGCTCACACCTTGTTAGCACTTCACACATACTTAAAAGAGGCAGTTTTTAGGTCTCGCCTACGCAGCGCGCATGCGCTGCATAGGAGGAGACCTTAAGTAATCGATCAATCAATCAATCAATCACGGCATTTATAGAGCGCGCTACTCACCCGGGAGGGTCTCAAGGCGCTGGGGAGGGGGTAAGTTACTGCTCGAACAGCCAGGTCTTGAGCTGCTTCCTGAAGGAGAGATGGTCCTGGGTTCGCCGAAGGTGAGTGGGGAGGGAGTTCCAGGTCTTGGCTGCCAGGTAGGAGAAGGATCTTCCTCCGGCGGTTGTTCTGCAGATGCGTGGTACGGTGGCGAGGGCGTGGCTGGTTGATCGTAGCTGGCGGGTGGGCGTGTAGAAGGTCATGCGGTCGTTGAGGTACTTTGGGCCCAGGTCGTGGAGGGCCTTGTGTGCGTGGGTGAGGAGTCTGAACGTGATTCTCTTGCTGACGGGGAGCCAGTGCAGGTCTTTCAGGTGTCCGGTGATGTGGCTGTGTCGGGGGATGTCCAGGATGAGTCGTGCGGAGGCGTTCTGGATGCGCTGGAGTCTTTTTTGAAGTTTGGCTGTGGTTCCGGCGTAGAGGGTGTTCCCATAGTCCAGTCGGCTGGTGACGAGTGCCTGGGTGACGGTCTTCCTGGTTTCAGTGGGGATCCATCTGAAGATCTTGCGGAGCATGCGCAGAGTTGTTGAAGCACGAAGATGAGACGGCGTTGACTTGACTGGTCATCGACAGGGAGGAGTCCAGGATGAAGCCCAGGTTTCGTGCGTGGTCCGTTGGCTTGGGCGCGGTGCCCAGGGCCGGGGGCCACCAGGAGTCGTCCCAGGCGGAGGGTGATGAGCCCAGGATGAGGACTTCCGTCTTGTCTGAGTTCAGTTTAAGGCGGCTGTTCCTCATCCAGTCGGCGACGTCTTTCATCCCGTCGTGTAGGTTGGCTCTGGCGGTGGTGGGGTCGTTGGTGAGGGAGAGGATCAGCTGGGTGTCGTCGGCGTAGGAGATGATGTTGAGGTTGTGTTGGCGTGCGATGGCTGCGAGGGGGCTCATGTAGACGTTGAAGAGGGTTGGACTGAGTGAAGATCCTTGTGGAACGCCGCAGATGACTTCGGTGGCCTCGGATCTGAACGGGGGAGGCGGACTCTCTGGGTTCTTCCGGCGAGGAACGAGATGATCCATTCCAGTGCTTTCTCTCGGATTCCGATGTTGCTGAGGCGCTTCACTAGGGTGCGGTGGCAGACGGTGTCGAACGCCGCGGAGAGGTCCAAGAGGATGAGGGCTGCTGTTTCCCCGTTGTCGTTTAGGGTTCTGATGTCGTCGGTGGCTGCGATAAGGGCGGTCTCGGTGCTGTGGTTGGCCCGAAACCCGGACTGCGAGGGGTAGAGGGATCCATTCGTCTCGAGGAAGGCGGCAAGCTGTCTGTTGACGGTCTTCTCGATGACTTTGGCCGGAAACGGAAGGAGCGAGATGGGACGGTAGTTCTTGAGGTCGGTGGGGTCCGCCGTTGGTTTCTTCAGGAGGGCGGTAAGCTCGGCGTGCTTCCAGCTCTCCGGGAAGGTGGCGGTGTGGAAGGAGGAGTTGATGATGTCCCGGAGATGGGGTGCAATGGTGGCGTCGGCTTTGTTGAAGACGTGGTGTGGGCAGGGGTCGGTTGGTGATCCGGAGTGGATGGAGTTCATCGTGCGGGTGGTGTCTTCGGTGCTGATCGGGGTCCAGTTGCAGAGGGTGGTGGTGGCGGGCGTTGGTTCGGCGGTAGGGTGCGTGGTTTGTGCGTCGAAGCTGTTATGTATGTCGGTGATCTTGCGGTGGAAGAACGCGGCGAGTGAGTTGCAGAGGTCTTGCGAGGGGGTGATGTCGTTGTTTCCGGCGTTGTTTCGATTCCCTTTTTCTGCCAAAAACGTGCACGCGTTGCATTGCCCTCAATGGCAACGCGTGCACGTTTGGTGATTCCCTTGCGGGAGCGAGCTTTGAAACCATCTGTTTGTAATCAACAGATGGTTCCTGCACGCTCCCGCAGGGGAAACAGGCACAGGCACCCTCCTCTCTCCCCTCCCCCTGCTGCCTCCTCCTCTCCTCGTCTTTTTTTTTACTTTCAGCGCAACTTTCAGTGCCTCGCGCTTCCCAGACCCTTGCATGTCGTTCACTTGTACACTTTTTTCCTTAAGAATGCTCCATCTAGAAACCTGTTTGTGGCAGCTTTTCACTCAGTGAGGGTAGAAATGCTATGTAGCGGCAGCCTGTGTTTGTGAAGGCATGGATGCTGTGAGCGCCGGCACGTCCCCTGCTCTGCAAAAAGAAATGTCATTTAAACATATTAAGAGGATACAGTTGTTGTTCGCGTGCATAGAATTCTCTAGCACTCAGTGTAAGCTTTAGAAATCTCACAAAGCATGAGTAATACGGTAGCAGCGTTTGCATCTCAGCATGCCATACTGGCTTCTATAATTTTACGCGGTGCGTTGGAGAGAAATCCTCCCAGCCGTGTTTTTCTTGCTTGAAGAACGTGTGACATTTTCTCACCACAGTATCTGAGAAATGTCCCTTACTGACGTGAAACAGTTGGCTAGTATTTGCCTGAAGCACGGTCGTTTGCATTTGTGGTTTTTGCTGTTTTCACATTCACTCGTCACCATTTTTTCATCGGTGTCCATGCATATATTCTAAGCCTCGTCTGGGGTGATTTCCACTCCTCGCATTATTAACTATGTTTACCCGTGGCTGCTGCTGTTTGTTAATTGCTTAGATTTGTATAAAGGGCCTAGGGCGCCTTGTCTTTTGAGGTTTCTATTTGTGGGTTCGGGTAGGTTGTTGCACTGCAACTTTGGAAGGAGCTCTTGAACGACAGGTAACGCGTGTATATTTAGACCTCATTAAACCGAGCATTGATGATGCACGAGTTTGCAGCACCCAATCATATTTTATTAATCCTGCCATGTATTCTCAATACGAATATTGCATCTTTGTATTAGAAATTACTACTAAAGTCTTAGCGGACTTGGGAAACCCTGCTTCCTCAAACTAAACGTCATGTGGATATGTTTATTGATGAACAAATAATTGAATGCTGGTAAATGGCCTTATTGGGATGAAAGGCGTCTGAAATATGGAAATTCGAGCATTGCATTATATTGTAATTGGATTACATTAGTAGCATCGGGAACGCAGTTTAGAGAGAATGCTCTAGACCCCGCTGAGTAGCATCTGGTATTCAGTCAGTCCACTGTGGTACCATGAGCTGAAGTGAAGAAAGAGGCACGGCTTGTCAGAATGTTTTTTTAATGGTTTCTAACTATGTGATTTAAACAGTCGCATTACATCTTCAGCACCATAAGAGAGCTTGCCAACTGCAAAGGTTGAGATTGTTCCATACAGTTGCTTATGTTGACTGTTATCACATATATTGAGAGTGTGGAAAAGGAAAGAAAGATTACCTTCATTTTTGTTGTTCTTACACACACAGTAACTCTTCTCTCTGGTGTTTAGCTTGTTTCACCACTCCATTTCTGTTTCACGGTATGATGCATCTCAATCCAGCATGGCAGTGTACAATGCCACATTTAAGCATTGAACAAGGTGTCATCTTTTATGGATGTCATCGTAGATTTTTATTTCAGAAGTGAAAATGTCTATTTTTTTTTCTTCCTTCCATCGCCATGTTCTAATACTACATGTAGTAAATATATGGGATTGATAGGCTGGCTTATCGTGAACAGCGAATATTTCCATATGTAGGTATGCTAACTTTGACAAACATCACGATTACATGTTTGATTTATGTTCGGCCTATAAAACTATGCACATTTGGTTCATGTATCTTTCAAGGGCAATCCTCGCAAATTACCTAACCATACTGCCCGCTTGGTCACTACCATTTTGGCTGCATGAAGCGCGCCTATTTTTCCCTGATGCCACACCTTATTCCAACTCTCTTTCGAATTGATCATTCATTTCATGGATAGTGTTAGTTTACTTACACAGATCTTAAAATACATTGCATGTCTGATTCATACAAATGTCATGTAAACTAAAGATATTTGACTGTCATTTTATTCATAAAAAATCCTACATTTTTAAAAGTAGCTTTTGTAAAGATTTTGCCACATTACAAAATTCATAGATCATTTCAGTTTCCCTTAAGAATTTCATAATTTTATCTTGAGTATCGTGACCACACCATATAGTGGCACCACCTGAGCACCAAACATCACTCACCACCACCATTTTGCATCAGCGCACCACCTAAGCATCACCTAAGCATCACCTAAACATCACCTAATCATCACTTCAGTCTACTCTCGGAATCGGGCATCTATTGATTCTCCCCTAGTGTACGTCCACTGCTCGTGTTCTAATTAAATTACTGTTTTCCAACCTCCACTCCCCCGTTATTTATGTCCCGCTCCCCCATAACAAAAAAAATGATAACACACAAGCATGTGAACAGGCAGGAACAAGTTGCCAGCAGTGCAAGTATAAAAAAACTAGAAGACATTTTTTATGTTAAAATCTTTTTTTAATCAGGTTGTTCAGTTGTATATAATATTGTCTTTGTTTGTATAAAGGTAACAAAAAGCTTAACACTTTTTATTATAACTTTTCAACATGATGCACAGCAGCCACAATGCTCTACAAGTTAGCCAAAAGTTCTGGCTAAACACATAAGGTCCCAAAGGCGAGACCTATTGGCTATGCCAATGCTTGTTGTATGGTTGCAGTCGAATCTCTAATACCAGATACTGAAGTGAGTTCGGATAACGGAGTTAAGGAATTAATTACGGGGATTGAATATCTTCTATAGAAAGCCTGACGTTTGTGGAAAAACCACTGCATACACTTATAACGTACTAGTTTAGGGAATTTTGCGATTTTTAGTGGGCAGCGTATCTGGTTCTCTTTACAAATTAACTTCATGAAATAGTTTACAATAGGCCTGTTTGTGGTTCCAGCTTAAACCTTGACATATATTGTGCAAAATATGCAAAATAATAATCCCTGAGGTTGGGAAGAGCTAATCCGCCATTTTCCAGTTCCTCATATGAAGTGCTGAGTGCAATTCGGGGGACTTTCTTGCCCCAGAGAAAGGATGTAAACATAGACTCTAATTTAGCAAAAAAAGATGCTGTTAAGACACAGGGGATCACAGAAAATAAGAAAATAAATAACGGGAGAACGGACATCTTAATCAGTGCGACCCTTCCCATGATGGTTAGTGGAAGCGAGTTCCATCGAAGGAATAAGTCTCGTACTTTTCATAGAAGCGGGGCAAAGTTTAAGTCATACAAGTTTAAGTCACACAATTTGGAAATTCGTGACGAGAAATAAACCCCCAGATATCTTTTCAGTTTAGTATTTAGAGAGGGAAGGATATCCGCATGTAAATCCTCAGGTTTACAGCCACACTGGATTATTTCCGTTTTTTAAAATTGATTTTATAACCGCCTAGCAACTCAAACTGCTCAAAAATCTCAAAAGCTTTTGCTTGTGCCTCCTTATCCCCCTTTATTATTAGCATGATATCGTCAGCATATATTTTAAGTTTTCCCATAGTTGGTAGAGGGGGACGAATATCTGCATTATTCCGGATGGCTATTGCCAAGGGATCAATAAAAAAGGCGAATAGCACCGGGGACAGTGGCCAGCCTTGTCTAGTCCCCCGTTTAACACTAACTTGGCCTGCCACAGAGGCATTGATAATAATGCTGGCTTCTGCATTTAGGTACAATTTCCCGTAATTTTGGGAGGTATACCGAAGTTTAAGAGAATACAAAATAAGGTCTCCCAGACCACCAGCTCAAATGCCTTCTCGGCGTCTAATAAAAGGACTAAAGCTGGTATGTTCTGGGACTCACAATAATCGAGTGCTTCAACCAATAAATAGGTCCCGAGCTGCCTCCCTGCGATAAAACCATTTTTCGTCGGGATGGATCAAGTGCAAAGCTATTACATTGAATCGGTAGGGTAAAAGTTTAGTAATGATTTTATAATCAGAATTTAAAAGCGTGATAGGGCGATAAGAGTTAGGGTCTTCACAATCCTTTCCCTTTTTCAAAATTTTTTACTATATTCCCTTTTCTGAATGAAGATGGTATTAGACCGCCCTCTAAAATTGAATTTGCGATCAGCAAAAGATATTCAAGAATGGCACTCAGAAAGGTTTTTAAAAATTCAGCCGGAAGACCATCCGGGCCACAAGCTTTGCCATTCGGGAGATTTTTGATAACATCCCCCAGTTCTTCTTTACAGAAAGGACGCGTCATTCTCATTTTATCATCCTCGGAAAGTACCGGCATTTCATATCTCTGGAGACATTTTTCCAAAGATGCCTTGTTAATAGACTGTTGTTGGCCATAGATATTCCTGTAATGTCATGACATTATATCCCCTATGGCCACTGGATCATCAGAACGAGGACCAGTTATAGGGCATCTCAGTGTGCTAATTTGATTGCTTGCTGTCTGCTCCCTGGCCTGCCATGCAAGGAACCTCCCGGTGTAGTTACTCTCTTCGTATACCTTTTGCCTATGGTTCAGATAAGAGGATTCACATTTAACATAATATTTTTCGCTAAGATCCTGTTTAGCCTGGTCAAGTTTCCATTGGTTAAGAACCGAGGGGCTACTGAGAAAAGATAGCACCTTTGCACCTTCTGCTCTAGATTTTGCTTTTCATCCTTCACTTTTCTTGAGTTATTGGCATCTTTTCCAATGGCTAGTCCCCGTATGTATGCCTTAAGCGAGTCCCAGACTATGTGAGGAGGTGCCAAACCGTGATTTCGCACAAGAAACTCATTTATCTCTGTTTTGATGAGAAGCACCCAGCTTTCTTCTGATAGATATTGCCTATTTAAAGTCCATCTTTTGGAATTCGTAACGTATTTACGGGACTCTAACTCTAGAATGATCATAGCATGATCCGAGAATCCATTCGGAAGAATTCTCCGCTGGCTAAAAGTCAATGTCCTAGAGATGAGGAAGAAATCAATACGTGAGGAAGTGCGAAATCTACCCGAAAAGCAGGTATACGCGATCTTAGTCGGGAATGCTGCCCTCCATGGGTCAATTATGTCCAGAGTCTTTCCATAATTTTGAATGACTCTAAGAGTTTTCGGTTTTAACAGTTTTTTAGACATAGCTGAGGAATCGATTTTAGGGTTCATTAAAAAATTAAAATCTCCCCCTATAATCACTTCACCAGGAATTTGGATTAGAGATTGAAAAAGCTCTTCATATGGTAAAGGATTATCCTCTACTGGGGCATAGATGCTGGCAAAAGTTAGAAGTCTATTCCCCAGATTACAGGTAGCCCAGCACCACCTTCCACTCTGATCACTTGCAGAATTGACCACCTCAGCTTGGAGTTTTTTACCCAGGAAGATCGCTGTGCCACGATGAGACGCAGAGGAGGAGGAGAAGCCCCGATATACTGCCCAGGACCTGAACATTGGAAAGTCTACTAGCTTCCCCGCCGGTATATGAGTCTCTTGAATTAAAAAGACAGCTGGATTTTCTGTCTTTATCCACGATTCGATGGCCTGCATTTTCTTTTTATTGTTAAAACCATTAACATTAAAGGAGACCACTTTTAAAACTTCCTTTTTATCCATTAGCAGATAGCAAAGTATGTTCCTGACAAGTTGGCAGGGTATGCCCAGACGTGGGTCCCTTGCTCACTTTGCCACTGGATTCAAGATAGCCTGGCTGATGACGGCTGTAAGCCAGAAACCGGTCCCAGGATGCTTGTTTCCGGTCGAGGGAGGACATGGCTTGGCAGTTCGGGCTGGACAGTTCCCATGAGGCACAGGGTCAGACTGATTTGCATATGGCCATGTCTGAACTGGGGTGGCTGAGTGAGCTAAAGAATGATGATGGATTAAACCCAGATCAGTTGACTGGGGGTGAGTGCTTGCAATGTTCAACACTGCGTCCATCATCCCCTTTGGTTTTGCTATGTTCGCCCTAAGTTGGCAGGGTATGCCCAGACGTGGGTCCCTTGCTCACTTTGCCACTGGATTCAAGATAGCCTGGCTGATGACGGCTGTAAGCCAGAAACCAGTCCCAGGATGCTTGTTTCCGGTCCAGGGAAGACATGGCTTGGCAGTTCGGGCTGGACAGTTCCCATGAGGCACAGGGTCAGACTGATTTGCATATGGCCATGTCTGAACTGGGGTGGCTGAGTGAGCTAAAGAATGATGATGGATTAAACCCAGATCAGTTGACTGGGGGTGAGTGCTTGCAATGTTCAACACTGCGTCCATCATCCCCTTTGGTTTTGCTATGTTCGCCCTAAGTTGGCAGGGTATGCCCAGACGTGGGTCCCTTGCTCACTTTGCCACTGGATTCAAGATAGCCTGGCTGATGACGGCTGTAAGCCAGAAACCAGTCCCAGGATGCTTGTTTCCGGTCCAGGGAAGACATGGCTTGGCAGTTCGGGCTGGACTGTTCAAATGAGGCACAGGGTCAGACTGATTTGCATATGGCCATGTCTGAACTGGGGTGGCTGAGTGAGCTAAAGAATGATGATGGATTAAACCCAGATCAGTTGACTGGGGGTGAGTGCTTGCAATGTTCAACACTGCGTCCATCATCCCCTTTGGTTTTGCTATGTTCGCCCTAAGTTGGCAGGGTATGCCCAGACGTGGGTCCCTTGCTCACTTTGCCACTGGATTCAAGATAGCCTGGCTGATGACGGCTGTAAGCCAGAAACCAGTCCCAGGATGCTGGTTTCCGGTCCAGGGAAGACATGGCTTGGCAGTTCGGGCTGGACTGTTCAAATGAGGCACAGGGTCAGACTGATTTGCATATGGCCATGTCTGAACTGGGGTGGCTGAGTGAGCTAAAGAATGATGATGGATTAAACCCAGATCAGTTGACTGGGGGTGAGTGCTTGCAATGTTCAACACTCCGTCCATCATCCCCTTTGGTGTTGCTATGTTCGCCCTAAGTTGGCAGGGTATGCCCAGACGTGGGTCCCTTGCTCACTTTGCCACTGGATTCAAGATAGCCTGGCTGATGACGGCTGTAAGCCAGAAACCGCTCCCAGGATGCTTGTTTCTGGTCCAGGGAAGACATGGCTTGGCAGTTCGGGCTGGACTGTTCCCATGAGGCACAGGGTCAGACTGATTTGCATATGGCCATGTCTGAACTGGGTTGGCTGAGTGAGCTAAAGAATGATGATGGATTAAACCCAGATCAGTTGACTGGGGGTGAGTGCTTGCAATGTTCAACACTCCGTCCATCATCTCCTTTGGTTTTGCTATGTTCGCCCTAAGTTGGCAGGGTATGCCCAGACGTGGGTCCCTTGCTCACTTTGCCACTGGATTCAAGATAGCCTGGCTGATGACGGTGGTAAGCCAGAAACTGGTCCCAGGATGTTTGTTTCCGGTCCAGGGAAGACATGGCTTGGCAGTTCGGGCTGGACTGTTCCCATGAGGCACAGGGTCAGACTGATTTGCATATGGCCATGTCTGAACTGGGGTGGCTGAGTGAGCTAAAGAATGATGATGGATTAAACCCAGATCAGTTGACTGGGGGTGAGTGCTTGCAATGTTCAACACTCCGTCCATCATCCCCTTTGGTTTTGCTATGTTCGCCTAAGTTGGCAGGGTATGCCCAGACGTGGGTCCCTTGCTCACTTTGCCACTGGATTCAAGATAGCCTGGCTGATGACGGCTGTATGCCAGAAACCGGTCCCAGGATGCTTGTTTCCGGTCCAGGGAAGACATGGCTTGGCAGTTCGGGCTGGACTGTTCCCATGAGGCACAGGGTCAGACTGATTTGCATATGGCCATGTCTGAACTTGGGTGGCTGAGTGAGCTAAAGAATGATGATGGATTAAACCCAGATCAGTTGACTGGGGGTGAGTGCTTGCAATGTTCAACACTCCGTCCATCATCCCCTTTGGTTTTGCAACATTGCGAAGTAGACCAAGGTGTTCTGGAAAACTACGGTATCAATCAATAACCCCACCCTAGCCCTAACAAAATATGGATTTATGAATAGTAAATGGATGAATCTAAATTTTACAAATGGATATCTTTTTTCCCTCATGCTCACCCTTCCAGCCCCGTGAACCCCTCCCTCCCCCGAAGCCACGGTGAGCAGTCCACCGTCCCTGCTCACACCTGACAGGCTAGCCCCCCCCCCTAACTGGCAGTATGACTTGGTGCCACGTGCTACCGGCCTACCTACCCTTCCCCCCTCCTTCAGTGAAAAGAAAAGGAAAAAAACAGGAAAGAAAAAAGAGCAATATCAGCCCCCAAAGGCTATCTAAAAGAGGCTATGTAAAAGGACAGAACATCAGACTGAAAAGCCTAGGAGGAGATAAACAAGAAGCTGATGGCATTTACAATTCTGCAAGCCCAAGCCACATTGAGGCCATCAGGACTTATTTAAAGAAATTTGTTGCAGTAATTCCTGAGCTTCGGGGACATTGCAAAATACATGGAATCTGCCTTTTACGAGCACTTTTAATTTGCTCTGTTGGGCGATCATTGCCTGTGCCCCTTGTTCCTTAAATAGATGTAACATTTTAACGAACTCTTTCCACCTTTTGGCTGTGGAGGCAGACATGTCAGGGAAAATACGACAAAGTGGGACCTCCGAAGAGGTGAACTGTCGCTGCTTTATGGCCTTGGCTAGGATTTGTTCCTTGACCCTGAAATCCCCAAAATTAACCAGGATTGTCCACGGAAACTTGGCATTGGGAGGAAGATGCGCAGGCACCCGATGGGCTTGCATAAGAGTCAAATCTCCATTATAATCCGGGAGGACATTTTTTTAAATAAAAGAATCAACCCATTGTAATGTCTGCTGGCCCTCAAGGCCTTCCGGGATACCAAGAATGCGAAGATTGGAGCGTCTAGAATGATTCTCCAAATCCTCCAGTTTGTACTCCATTGCTGTTTTTTGACTCTGAAAGGCTACAACTTTATTATTCATAATTGAAACTTGATCCTCCAATTGCGAGATCCTAGTCTCTGCCTCGAGAAGACGTGCCGGGACCTGAGCCATGTTTTCTTCAATTTTATTGAGACGGGCGTGGATTTCAGCAATTTCCGCAGATTGGGAGGTTTTAAGCTCTCGAATCTCATCCAGAATCAAGTTGAGGAGACTCTTGGCATCCCATTGCATAGTAAAGGGTCTATTATCCTGAGAGGGATTGTCCTGGGTCAGTTCCTGCCCAAATTCAGACTGCAAAGCCGACGGGACAGAAGATACAATCTTATCTGGTGCGGCCAGCCCAACGTCTACGGGGACAGAAAGTCCAGATGGGCTCCCCCCAGAAGGAGGCGAAAGTTGCGCCAGGGGTTGAGGAGGAGGGTGACTGCCATCACTGGGATATTCATCTTTACTGATGTCAGTAGGTAGATCGGCTGATGGTGAAACACTCCCTGCCCCCTTCGCAGCAACAGATGTTAGTCCGGGGTTAGCTTTGAAAAATAAAGGATATTTTTTAAGGTCCTTGGATTTCCCAGCCTCAACCACCGGCGTTGTTGTCTTTAGATCGGCCAGAACTTGAGAAGTAGAGGTGCCTGCCCCGAGAGAAGCCATAGAGAGGGGGCTGGTGCTTAAATCTAAGTCACAGTTTGCCAATGCCAGACATATTATTATTACTATTATTATTATGTTAATATTATTATTAGAGCAAGTTTATATCGTGCAAAGCTACCCCCACAGGGTTTCCCGGCACTTCAACAGAGGTAGGATACATGCAGGCCCCACCAGCTCAGAACAGCCAGCTCTTCAGCTGTCTGCAGAAGGAAGACAGCGAGGTCCCACTTCTTATAGATTCTGGTAATGCATTCCACAGCCTGGGGCCCCTGTACGCAAAGGAGCAACCTCCTGTACATGTCCGTTTGATTCTGGGGACGAAGCACAAGGACAAATTGCTAGAGCGCAGGGGGCGGGCCGGTTGATATGATTTCACCAGCTCATAAAGGAAACGTGGACATGCCCCTGATCTGGCTCTGTGCACATATCCAAGACTTTAAATTGAATTTGCTTCACCACCGGGAGCCGATGAAGTTCTCGGAGAAGGGGTAAAGCCAAAGCGGCTCAAGGGAGTCTGTATAACATCCTAGCAGCCAAGTTCTGAACCACCTGCAACCATCTGATGGATGCCTTAACTGCCCCTAGATAAAGAATGTTACTGTAGTCCAGTCTTGAATTTATACATGCTTAAATGGCCATCTTTTGAGCTGGAAGTGGGAGTAACCAGATGATTTTCCGCAACCATTTCAATATGCCAAAACAGGTGGCAGCCACTTTTGCCACTAGGGGCTTAAAGGACAGCCTGCCGTCCAGTAAGAGGCCCAAGTTCTTAACCTTGGGAGGTGGATCTGGTGGAGCACCCAGAGTAACTGGCCAGTTCTGTGGGCCCCACAATGCTGGGTTCTTTCCCAGCACCAGCATCTACAATTCATCTCCTTTAGGTTTAAGCGAGTTGTTATTCATTCATATGATGACTTGGTCCAAACAGGAGTTCTAGGCCTCAGAATTGTGATCTTGGTAAGATTACAAGGAGAAGATGATTTGTGTGTCATCGGTGTAAGAAAACAGAGTGAGGCAGCATCTTTCCACCACGTTAGCTAGTGGACGCACGTAGATGTTAAACAGTGCTGGGCAAAGGGGTTTAACCTTAGGGAACTCCTGATGTAAGGGTTTGCCATTTGGAAGAGATGCTGGCGGAGGTAACCTAGAACGAGCGATCCTTTTGGAAGGATGACATCCAGGCAAGGACTTACCATTGGAGACCTAGAACAGCCAGCCACTCTAGAAGAGTGGCATGAGACACAGTGTCAAAGGCCGCGCTGAGGTCTAGTAAAATCAGTGCGGCAGTCTCGCCTTCATCTTGGAGCCGTCTAAGATGGTCCGTGACTCCTAGAAGGACAGATTCAGTACTGTGTCTTGACCTAAACCCACATTGATATGGGTGAAGGTGGTTTTGGAACTCCACAAAAGTGGCGAGTTGTTTGCTGACGTGCTTCTCCATGATTTTGGACAAGATAGGAAGCATAAAATTGGGTCTATAGTTAGACCAAATAGACGGGTCTGGGTTGGGTTTCTTCAGGAGGGGGAGAACCAAAGTGTGTTTCCATGCCAGAGGGAAGTACCAATCCTGTAAGGAAGAGTTGAGAAGTCCCACCAGCAGCTGTAAGATACCCGGATCTAGAGTGCTGAGCTTTGTCGGGGGCAAAGGGTCTCTAGGAGAGCCAGACTTTATTGTTTGCAACAGTGACATGAACGTAGGCAGGTCGAGATTGGACCAGCAGTCCAGTATCTGACAAGCTTTTAGGGAGGCTGAGGTGTTCGAGTAATCACTGGCCAAGGAGGGTGGATTGGGGCATGCTTAAGCAGTGTCCAGCCCATTCGCCTTCAGTGACTGTAGGTTATCCGACACCTTTTGTACAAAGACCAGGGCTAGTTCCTTGCAGTGAAGGTAGGACCAGGATGGCACAGATGAAACCTTGTTGGGGTCAGAAATGTCCTTGACCACTCTAAAAAGGGTTTTAGGGTAGTTTTGGGCGTAGTTAATTTTATCTGAGTAGAAGGAAGATCGGGCCCTCCTGCAAAGACCTACTGGCTTTGCCAATGCTTGTTTCTTTTGGCATTGAGGTATCGCCACAACCCTGGCTAGCAGAGGTCTCCAAGATAGGTGGGGTTGGATGGAGCCAGCAATTACTGTTCCCTTATTCTTTAATGTTTGGGTGCAGCTAGTCACCATGTGTGGAGAGTTTTGGTATTCACCAAGGAAATTATCCATGTGTCATTCCTGTTTCACCACTGGGCCCTGCAATTCAAATTACTTTGCTCAAAGTATGCGTGAAACATCTGGCTTCACCATTGTCTTGCAGTCATATTGGCATTATCCTAAACTGTCTGATTTATATGGATGCAAGGTACTGCATAATTGTACAGCCATGCATTGTGTACCTGTTGTCCATTTGCAGCTTGAGAAGGCCATGGGTGGTCAGGCCTTCTCTAATTTCTGAATTATTCCTTCAATTGCAGTAGATTGGGTGAATTTCACTCGGTGTAGTTTGTATAGCCCTGAATTATTACCAGCATTGCAGAAGTCAGACCTGGCTCGGGCCCATGATGTTGCCAGAATGTCTTCTGTCGCGGTAGGAGAATCCTAGTTGCCACACCCAGACTTCTAGCAAGCAGAGCAGTTTTTCAATAGATTATCCACTCTGGCATCAAATTACGCTAACCCAGTGCAGGTAATGTTCTGCACTGGGTGCTCTTTCATCAGGTGCAAAGAACGCAAAAAATGACCATGCTCCCAATTCCAGGACAATGTGTTCTCCTCAGTGCAGATGTAAATTCACAAGTTGGAAGCTGCACTTTGGAGAGCACAGCAGTGAGAGACAGCTGTTGTTGAAAACCACAGTCCTGTCTTTGACTGATAGCAGGCCTAACGAATTCAACAGGGGACTGGGACCAGCATACAGGAAAATTGTGTAGATTAATATTGTGTCCTAACATCATTTACAAAAATATTGCTTTTGGGTTTTGTAGACAATATTTAGGATATGAAATTTACGTCGGTTGATATTCTGACAATGATATTGTGGTACAGTACCCCAGAGAATCTGTGCCCCTCTCCACAAAGGTGCCCTCAGGAGCACGCTGACTGTTTGTCACCTACTATGTGTTGCACAATCAATGTGTCTCCCATTAGTTTATTTTCCCTTGCATCCATGTTTATAATACAGAGCAGATGCAGAGGCAAAGGCATTTCCTCACTTGCATGGGGCCCAAGCAAACAAGGGAATACACCCTAGGATCACCTGAGCACAGAGTGTACACCCATGAGATATATTACAGAAGGAGATGCACAAGCATCTCCAAATGTTTTTTTTTATACCAAAGAGCCAATGGGCAGAAGAATGGGCGCAAACTGAAGTTGCACACATAGGACACTTTGTGTAATAGAGCTCTTGGGTTCCAACTTTGTTATCCTTCTGCCTTCATGGTTTCTGAGACCAAGCGTAGCACAGGCACTCCCTAGGTACCTAAGGGCAATTGAGGGGAAGCAATTGCCTTCTTTGGGCACCCTAAATGGTGTAGAGAATGCCTGCTGTCATAAAAAGATGAAAACCATGATGGTAAGTAGAGACACACCTTTACTTTGTAGCACTGAAGCGGTGGTAAACTATATTATCTAGCCAATGATTTTAATGTGCTCTTCCGAATCGTCATTGCAATTTCCCACCACTCATGTTCTCTCCATCATGCTATAATTTCTCAGCAACATTTGGTGCTGCTTTCAGTAGTAGGGGACATGGGAGGTATATGGGAAGGCGGTTGTGTGGAAAGTCATTCACCTTCAGTGGCATTACAGGGCACCCATATTCTATAAAAGTAAGGCCATCATTTTGAGGGTCAGATATTAGGCATTTGGTTTGTCCACGAGTCATGGGTGTGTGTAATCTTCTTTGTAATTTAGTGATGATTACGATGTGCACAGGGAATTATAGAGCCCTTCAATTGCATGGGACATGCCCTTTGCAAATTAGCCCTGACCATATTGTAGCATTAGTTAATTGTGTAAAACATCCAGTAGCATCCATTTCGTTCTCAATACTAATTTACCACCAGTCATAAGCAGTATTAACATTTAGTTTCACAGACCACACACATTTACCACTATCAGAGGTCACGTTACCCATGTAGAATCTATGGCAGGTCCCTTACAGCCCAGTTAACACATTCCTCATCTACGACTTAACTGATTGGTTGTAGGAGCCATACAGCCTCCTCCCCATCGAACCACGTTACACTGTGACTAACAACAACACTCAAACTGAAATACCCAGTGCTTAGCACTGGCACTTAATCATCAACACCGGTGCTATAGTTTCATGAGCACCAGTTAAGGACACACTCATTAGGTCGAGCCTGAGCAGCGCATGCGCTGCTCTGCGAGGCATGCTGTATTACAGTATGGACTTGAAGCCCCGCCCACTGTCCGCCCATATTTTTCATTGGCTTGTGTCATTGTCCTTCGTAAACGCTGGCTTCTAATTTGTTAATAGGCTTGTTAGTCTCTTCTTCGTACCGCCTTGTCTTCATTTGTAACCTCCCATTAGGACACCTCCTTTTACATGTGTTGTTGCTCGGTAGGCTTTAATTACAGCCTCTGAGCACTATTTCGTTTAATGGTTTTCTCCTGCCTGCTTTTGCAGGCAGGACACGCTCTCTCACAATGCTTTATTATTTTTTCTACATAGCACGGCATGCCATACTGATAGTGGCAGCCGTGCCTTTGCTTTACTTGCTGCGCCAAACGTGGGCGCGTGTTTTTTTTTTTTTTACTACTTATTTAATTCTTTTTTAATTGCCAAATACCACACTTACACTTTAAAGTCAGCTGTGCCCCTTTCCTTAGACGAGCCGCGTCTAAAGAAAGGGGCATGGCCACCATTAAAGTGAAAGCGCAGTATGGGGCGTTTTTACAAAAAAAAGCATTTGTTTGTCAACATGACAAACAAATGCTTTTTTAGTAAAAGCGTCCCATAACGTGCTTTTACTTTAATGGCGGCCACACTCCTTTCTTTAGACACGGCTTGTCTAAAGAAAGGGGCGACATTAAAGTTAAAGTGCCGCATGGGCGTTTTTACAAACTAGCATTTGTAATGCAATAGGTGTTGCATTTACGAAACTCTCGTAAATGCGAGACCTATTGCATTGCCAATGCTTGTTTATGGTAGGCACGGAGATTTATCCTGAATCACACAGAATGTTGAGGTAATGCCGAGACTCGAACCTGGCTCCCCAGCTACGAAGTCGGCAGCTCTGGCCATTACACCACATCCTCTCCCCACTTCATAGGCAGTAGTTGGCTCTGTTTTAGGCGGCGTTACAGGAGAAATGGGCTGGTGCAAGCTGGCTGCTGAGTAAAGCCCCGGCACTTATTTTTTTATCAATTAACCACTGGAAAGAACACACTTATCCGTGACAGACAAATTGTACTATCACAGGATCTAAAAACAGCAATGATGCTAGGTGTGTCCGTATTGCCTACAAGCCACTCAGTTTTGTGTTCCACAGTATGGGGAAAACTCGAGCTGGTAAGGAAGCATGGAACTGCACACACGTACACACTATGGCAGATTGAAAAACACACAGTTATGCATGGAAACGTGATTTCCGCTGTTAATTACTCGAGGATTGTTCAGGCATTTTTCATGTTTTTTGTGTCAACGAAAGTTTTATGAGGGGTCCTGAAATACAATTTATTAAAAGGTACTGGGAGGCGGTTTGATGGAAGATGAAGGCAGATGACATAAGTAGGCCACTGCCAAGGTGTAATTAAGTATGTCCTTCCTAAGACATTAAATAGAATGCAGGTTTAGGAAGACCTTTTGATTTTTCACGGCATCTCCCACTTTCACCAAGAAGGCTCGTTATAAATTAATTAAATGACTGCCTGTGTCAGAGTACCTCTAAGTAGAAGGATTTATTTTGTTCCATCTTACATGCCTTGAAAATATATTTGCATTTTATCATATTTAAAAACAATGTTGCAAAGAAGTTAAAAGTAACAAAACTACTTCACTTCAAATGTAAGAGGCGTGGGGGACCAAATGTTGGAACGCAGGGCCTCTTGCTTTGGAACACCATGTGACGACATTACTGAGAGTTCACACAAACCACCTTCACTTCAGGAAGCAACCGCCATGTCTTGAGCCCTTCCGAGACAGATGCACCATTGACACTTGAAGTCTGACACACAGAATCTGACCTTCCAACCAACACACACTGATCTCATGTCCAGCAAGAGCCTAATGAAATTACCCCACACCCACTGAATTGTCTTATGCTCTTTTACTGTATGGCATCTGGCCTAAAGTGCCATGTGTTCACTATGTTGTGCTACACAAAGCCATACATTAAATCCATATGCCTGGATTGTTTACCATTTTAAACATGTGGCATTGCTGTTCTAAAATATACTCCCAGTTCTATATCTGCAGATGCTCTTGTGGCAAAACATGCTCGAGTCTGATGTTCCTGCTTCGATAGCAATAGGGACGTCCAAGTTATTTTCCATTAAGACATGTTCTTGCAGACCCAAGTAATAACCAGACCAGTGATTGTGGTTGCGGTTGAGCCGCTTTTGGAAAATTGGATGTACGTCTTCTCAGAAATCCAATGGTATTTTGCGAAGGCTGGGTGTTTATAAATATGTTTGTGTCGTTGCTCTGTCAACTTGGCTATTTTTTATATATTCATTAGCAGGTCTGCTGCCTGGATGTGTCTAACAGCATGTAGCACTCTTTATCAGCAACAGATGTTATATTATTGCAGTTTTGTATAACATACAAATAAGTCGGTTTTGAAGATCTGGATGCACTAGAACACACACCAAAGCTGAGTGAAGAGGTGATGTTAGTGGACCTAGCCCCACCGGGGAGCTGAACACTGGGTGTGTCAAGAGGATGCGTAACCACGTGAGGGTACATGAGACAGTTAGGCATACTGTGATTTGAGGATAGTAAGTTCATACAAAGTCAGAAGGGTTCAGAAACAGCATCACATTAGGGTGAGGCAGGAGAGGGAAGTGATACAGTCTAGGATGAGCTGGAGTATGGAAAAAAGTATTATTTGAGATATTTCCTGAATTGCACCAATGAAGAAGCAAGCCTGATGGGCAAAGGGAGCCTTGTTCTATATACAAAAAACGCCTGCTGGGAATTATGTGGTTAGTCGGTCTTTCCGAATTACAGTCTAAGGATGTGCTCACCACCAGGCGATCTGAATTTAGAAGCGAAGTAGCCAGGATTACTCAAATAGACTCCTTTACCGATCACATATCAGACTTTTACTTGAGTTCAAACAGGGGACGAATGAGAGTTTGAGCACATGAGATGGGCTCAAACTCTCTTATGTTGGTTATTACTGGAAATGCTGTTTGACGAACGCTTGGTGTTACATAATTTGTTGTGCCACAACCTGCATTGTGGACAGAAGAACCTAGCAAGATCATCATAAGCTGTGTTTCCCAGGATGCTCAAGGGTAAACATCCTTTACCTATCTTTGTTAGTGATCATGTTTGTGGTGGCATCGAATCCATGGTAAGAGTATGTTTACAAGGAAGAGTTACTTTTGGTCATAGAAATCTAGAAAAGAGTTAAGACGTTGTTCAATTAATACATTGCTCAATATATGCTGGAATTCCTAGTTGTTTCATTTCCAGAAATGTAGGGTGATACTTATGTGAAAAACAGCAAACACTGACCTCAGTGAAATGAAAAACTTGATTCAAAGCCCAGCTTCCCAAAACCCTATGGCCTACATCAGCTAGGTATATATACCATAATGTTCATAGGGAACAGTATGGGATATATTCTTTGATTGAACTGGGGTTCAGATTAATCATTGGAAGGCATACCTTGTAGTACCAGTGTGAGTACCCCACTGTGTCCCGATATTATTGTAGTTGTAGGTCACTACCACGCTGCCAAACAGCATTCAATATATGTACAACTCCAACACAACAAATGCACTTAATACGTATTGGCATTTGCCACTACCACACATACCACAAAGCGTTAAAACACATGTACAATGCATTTATTCAAACACACTAGCACACAGTCATGCAAATAAATGCATCTAACTAGAATGAAGAGTAAGACCCCCATCCACATACTCCCATTTTAAATATTTTTCAGGGATGAAGCTCCATTATTCCCAATTTTATATATGTATATATTGTTTAATTTGTAGTTTTCATATTGTAGGTTAATCCCTCTTACCCATCCATAAACCCTGAAAACCCCTTACTACCCCTTCCCACTACCCATATCTGAACCCTAAAACTCTTTCCTACCCCTTATCACTACTCATCTATGAACCCCAAAAGCCCTTACTATCCTTAACCACTACCCATCCCTGAACCCTAAAAACCCCTAAATACCACTTACCACTGCCCATCCCAGAACCCTAAAATCCCTGACTACCCTTTACCACGATTTATACCTGAAGCCTAAATAATCCTTTCTACCAAACCCTTAAACTCTTGATTGAGTTTTTAATATAATACGTTGTTACTTAGCTTGATAGATGTAACTTACAGCATTGTAGTGGTAAATACATTGCATTGCTTTAGTTATAGCTGTCCCTTGTGGTTTTGGATGCTATAAAGGGAGGCCCTGCAATGCTCTGTCACATTAAAGTGCTCTTTTGCGTAGGGTAAAGTATGTTAGGAATAGGCGCACCTCAAATTGATGGTAGGACCCACTAACCCAAGCAATGTATGTTAGACTGTAGAGCGTGCTAAGGGTGGGCCACCATTAATGTATCTGTAGCCTACTTTATACAGCTATGTGGCTGTGCTATGTTTGTCTAGGAGCAAAGCCCTACAAAATACTGTTGGCCTTCCCTAATCCAGGGACATAGGTTCATCCCTAAATATGAAATACCGATTTCACTAGAAGGAGTTTAGAACCACAATAGTGCTAGAGCAGGGCCCATTTCACCATTCTTACAGACTCTCTTGTAAAATACTATAGTATCATACTCCAGAGAGCTGACGATCTTCTAGGTAATGGCCGCCGAGCAACTAAAATTCGAAGGAATGACAGCGTTTGAGAATGATTCTTGATTTTTCCATCTCTCCAACTGATGTACTCACTTTATTTCAAAGCACGTCCATGAATGGAAGGCTGTTTAAGTGCTGTGCAGCTGCTACTTCTGTTTTAAGGGTATGAAAAGGCTTCTAGATAAATGCAACTCCACCAACTCCAGATTTTTGTTTTTTAGGTACGTATGAATTTATTAATCTTCTCTGAGTGCTTAGTGAGAAAATGCAAGGATGTAATTTCTGAAATTTAGACCAGACATTTTATCCAGAAGCCTGCCTGGTGTAGCTGCAGTTTCAGAATTCTCAGGTGGACAATGCGATCTGTGCATCCTTTTTTCACGGCTGTGTGGAAAGTAAAGTATGACAAACGCCTTTAAGCTCCGTGTCCCCCAGAATATTTGCAAAATAATTTGGCTTGCCCACTTTATATACCTTTGTGGGACCAAAGCAGGCACCCACAGGTCCCCAATATTTAAACTGCTCAGAACGTTTCTCTGCGCGCATAGTTAAGGAACTCATAGTAAACCAATTTAAGATGTTTAATGTGCATATTAGTGCAACATATCAGGTTTTCAGGACCTACGATTTGAGACCTCACATTCTAAACAAGCTTGTTAGTGTCTTCAAAAGCACGAACCTCTTGGGTATAGACTTTGATGCAATGTTAGAGGTACTTTTGCATGCAAAAAAAAATATTTGTCATACCCTTCCCCGGAGTAACACGAGCACTGTATATCTGAAGGGTAAGTCACTAGTTGCCGAACTCACAATTGTGTGTCACCTTTAACAAGGACGAGATGTGCTTTCCTGATGCAGACATTCATTTTTAGGTCGAGCCTAGGGGCAGCGCGCATGCGCTGCTCGCTCTGCGAGGCATGCTGTATTGGAGTGTGCACTGGAAGCCCCTCCCACTCTCCGCCCATATTTGTCATTGGCTTGTGTCATTGTCCTTCGTAAATGCTGGCTTCTGATTCGTAAATAGGTTTGTTAGTCCCTCCTTGGTACCGCCTTATCTGCATTTGTTACCTCCCATAACGACTGGACCTTTTACTTGGCTTGTTACACGGTCTGTGTTATAAGTGGGTGAGCACTATTTTGTTTATTGACTAATGGGGACAATGGCGGTTGCTTTTTGTATTTGCAGTGCGCCTGCACAGGACAATAGCGGCTGCTTTTCGTATAGAGCGCTATGCCGCTCTAACTTTAAAAGCGGCTGCCCCCACAGCACTCACTGCACAATGGCGAGGCTTTTTTTCTATTATTACTTTTTAGAAGAACGCGCATCCTCTTCAAGGACACTGTGCGTTCTTTCACCTTTTATTTATTTGTTTATAAATTTGCATGCTGAGCGCGGCGCCTGCTTCAGGGACACCGCGACCAGTTTCATTTAAAAAAATATATATAATGTTGAGCTAAGCGTCTACTTCAGGGACACCGCGCTCTGTTTCTTTTCTTTTTTTTAAACTTTAATGGTGATTGCGGCGCCCACTTCAGGGAGATTGCGCTTAGTTTTTGGTTTTTTTACTTTATTGGTGAGCGCGGCGCCTCCTTCACGGATATAGCGCTCTTCAATACAATAGGTTTTGCTTTTGCCAAAGTTTGACCTATTGGTATTGTAAATGACAATGCCTTTTAATATCATTGCCATTTACAATGCCAATAGCTCAAAATCTCGCTATTGCGAGACCTATTGCATTATAAATGCTTGTTTAATTATGTTCTGGTTTGGCACGAAGGAAACAGGTCAGGTAATGAAAACAAATATAACATAGCATGAGCCCTGGCCAGTTAAAGCCATCAGCCAAACTACCTTGGGAGTCTTCATGACCAGAAGCATCTGAATAAAATACTAGTTTCACAGGGTAAGATGGGATACATTTATTTGATCAGTTATATGATAGTGTATTTTTTAGTTTCTTTTAATACTGTTGTAGTGAATTATTAGTAAGGAAATGTTGTTATAAATATACCAGTGTCCCTTTATCAAATGAGATTGTGTTTTTCGTTAAGAAACTTATGACTTTTTGCTTAACCGTTTTTTTAGGATACCCGTCTTACAACCTTGGCACATTGAGAGCACTGAGGCATGTTCACATTGAGAAATGACTCCCACAACTAGATGTGTGTGGGCAATTATGTGTTCAGCCCTTTTTGTTATAGAAAGCTAAGAAGTCTCTGAAGTTAGGGCCTGATTACGAGTTTGGTGGATGGGAGACTCCGTCACAACTATGATGGCTATTCCGACCAGTGTATTACAAAGCCACAGGGTATAACGCACTTGTAATAAGGTGGATAGGGTATCTGTCACCTTTGCGATGGAATATCCCATCCAGCAAACTTTAAATCAGGCCCTTAGAAATGAAGGGAGTGATTTAGAGTTTGGTGGACGGGGTCAGAGTACCCATCTGCCAAGCTCTTAACCAGACCCTAATATTTTACGTTTAGCGTCAACAGTTACTGAACGTACTTCATAACATCGGTTGTCACTAGCTTGAAGCCATAATATCTGATACTATATTATGATAGCTTGGAACCATAATATCTTATACTATATTATGATAGTTTGTTAAATCCACAAGTCCCAGGCTCTATCATGATTATAATTCTACACTAAAAAAGTGTAAGCTGTTATTAGGTTTGAATGTCTGCCAGTTCCTAAATCAAATTAAGGTTCTGCATTTTCAGTGGGGAGTGTTTGGGACATTGGGAGATCAGGCATGGAAAAGGGGCATGGGAGGTAAGAGACACTTTTCAGTGAAACTGTTATTGTAAATCTTCCAGTAACATTTTGAAAATTAAAAAATGTTAGCAAGACGTATGTCTTCCAAGAGTTGATCAGATTACAAGCTGTATTATGGGCACACCTCATTAAAGGTTTGTGTTTTAAGCAATTATTACCGACAAGGTTTGTATTTGTTGTATGATTTTCAAGATGTCGTATTGTATTCTTAGGTGAGGTGGGAAGATAATACTGCTTTAAATGAGCTGGATGAGGAATATGTTTAGAAAAGGTATCATGAAAGCATAGTGTGACCCCATATATACAAGGTCTACTTTTTGGACTATCAAATATATTGGAACACTAGCCCGTAAATGTCTGGAAGTTATGGAAACATTGATCAAGAGCTAGGATTTTTCTTATCTCTAATTTGTATTTCAAATGGCAGTTATGTATTGTCCGTGTAATTACATAAATGAGTGCCACATTTCAATGCCACTCTGAGTAAGGGAGTAAAGTAGATTTTGAAAAGTTGGGCATCTCTGGAACAATACCGATTGGAAGTGTAAAACTGAACAGACATATGAGCAAGGCATCTCTCACTGGTTTAGGGTGACAGATAGGAACTGATGCTGCCCCTACAGTGCCACAAGTGGGTTGCAATAAGATACAGTGGTGAATGTGATTCAGCTGTAGAAGTCTTTGCTCGCCTTTATCTTTATTTCATAGGGATTTGTCCCAGGAATTCATTAGTTCATGTACAGCTGGATCTGACATCATATTGCACTAGATCTAATACATTCTTGTCCACATGGTACTGTAAATGGTGCTACAGAACCTTAATCCAGGTGGTTACATTTTGAGTTAAGCATTAAATATTCAGTTGTATATCAGAATATCATTGACAAAAATACTGTCTGGGTTCAGATTTTCTATTATTTGCTCAAAGGGCAGTATTTTTATAAATGCTATTTAGAACACAGAGTTTTTGACGTACAATATAGAGTGTATAATATTCTGGTACCATAGCAAATGTTGACTAGAGAGCAGTGTTGGATGATCAAATGGAAGAATATGGGGTAAGGTATGATGACGTAGTTGTGTGTTCAGCCTGAACTGTGCTTTATTCAAGTGAGACTATAAAAAAAACTGATAGGAAATTTAAATTGTGGATGACCCTGCATTCATGAAAAGAAGGATTCTTCCACATTAATTGATTGACAGTTGAAATGAGGTACTTTAGAAGTTTCTTCTGTAAGATTTGACATGCTTAGTGGATCATAGCCCGTGGATTCATCAGGATCATTGATTTTGTATCTTCTGCAGCAGAGGGTATATTTTCTGAACAGTTATATTCATGGTATGAAAAAACAGGCTACCATTTCAACATCAGTTTTAGTGTTGACTGTCTTTGCAGTTCAATAAGATTTCTTGAGGACATTGATACTATAAGGCATAGTTATTTTGGCCTGTTTAAAGCCTTGACATTTTTATTAGGTAAATAGTTTGTTTGTGCTTTGAAATCTGAACATGATAATTATTTAATACTCTCTTTGAATCTCATTTATCCAGTAGCGACTAGTGACATCTAAAAGTGGTGAATGCAAAAAGAACAATTGATGGACAGAATGCAGAACAATGTCATACATTCACCCCAGTACAGAGATCTGGGCCTAAATCCATCGTTTTTTTGCTCACCATGCCATTCCAGTTTGGACCCAGCCATATGCAAATCAGTCTTGACCCAGCGCCCAATGGGAACAGTCCAGCCCGAACTGCCAAGCCAGGTCCTCCCTGGACTGGAAACAAGCATCCTAGGACCGGTTTTGGGGTTTCACCTCTCATCAGCCAGGATAGCTTGACTCCAGTGGCATGGAGAATACGGGACCCATGTCTGGGCATACCCGTCCCACTCGGGGTGACAAATGCAAAAAGAACAATTGATGGACAGAATGCAGAACAATGTCATACATTCACCCCAGTACAGAGATCTGGGCCTAAATCCATTGTTTTTTTGCTCACCATGCCATTCCAGTTTGGTGAGGCATAAAGGTTTAGGATGACCTGTGGCGAGCGAGCATTAAAAGGGGGTTTTGGGGGAGTTCTGTCCTTGAGAAAGGTTTTTAAAAAGAGTGGGCAAATGATGTATTTTCAAGCAAATTTGAAAAAGCAAGAAGGTTAATAAGGCAAATGTGAAAGTGTAGTTATAACATCAATAAAGAGATTTCACATGCTAATGATGTAGGTATCTGTTTATTCAGTATAATCACAGAACTTCAAAACAGACTTTGCGATAACAATGCTGTGTACCTCACAGATTCACTTATTTATTGATATACCTTTACAAATGAAATCTACTAAGGAAATACAAGTTATTGTGATTTGTCAGACTGGCCACAATGAGACAGCAAGGAAGGAACATTAAAAGATCGTAGGGCATGCTACAAGGCACTGTGCGTCTCACTCAGTTGCAACAGTAGCCAGTGAGTGTAAAACACAAAGGATGTTTGATCATCCACATGGGTAATAAACATTACTTGCTTTAACTTGCCTACCACTCGGTATACAAACTAAGCAAGTGAGTCACTTCAATCATACTAAATTCATTTTTCTAGTAGGTATTGGTATTAACATTACAATAACTGATGGTATACTTCTATGTGCATGAATCCAACAGCCCATGTGTATTGTATTCTGAGGAATGTTTTTTAAATTTATATTTTGAAATATGGCTACCTCTTCTAGACCCTGGTTACAGGTAGATTCTCCTTTGGGGCCATATGAAAATCCACAACAGTGGAGCACGCTCTGCTTCTGCTGAAAGTGTTGGGCTGTTAGATGTTGTTTCTTTCTGTCTGCAACAGAGTGGGTCCTGCTTGAAGTAGCAACACTGTCCCACGAAAAACTTGATAGTGTTGCAAAGTGGCAGCAAGAAGTATATGAAATTAAAATTCTCTTTTTTCACAGGACTTGTTTCTGCTGTAAAGTGGCTGTACAGTTTACTTAACAGCTACAGAAGGTCCTGAATGCAGAGTAAAAATACATGTTCATGTTTTAATTCTAATATCTTATATTTAATTTATTGTATATGGCAAACCAATGTCTTTGCAGGGCCAATTTACAGTGAAACAACAAAATGTCTTTCCTTCTTCCCTACAAGATTTCTCCTCTCTCTTTAGAAAATGGAATTAATTCAATTCAGAATGTTTTTCTCCTGAAACACACTGGCATACACACCGTGTGCATGCACGTGTATGCACACATGCATACGCACAAGCACACACACTTTCCTTTGCATAAAAATGGACTTCATAAAACTTGTCCTTGCTCCTGTCAAGTACATTCCCTGTACCCCTGACAGTAAGGGTCTTTATTTCCATCAACTGTACTTCTGTGTCATAATGCCGGGGCAATCACCTCTACAGCATACTCCTTTTCCCCACGGGTAGTCACCCGTCACCCAACATTGTCTTTACTTCCACTAACATATTATTGAGCACTTGATCAAAATGTACACAATGGGAAGAACGCAGTAGATAAATGTATGGGAGCTGAGATTGCAGTCTTTGAGGCCCAGGGTTGCCCCAGGAAACATCGCAAGATTTGGTCACGATGGGCGACATATCGCGGAATTGACCTACCCCCCCCTGCCCGAGGAGGACCTATGAGTGGCACCTTCCGATCCCTGACGGGTATCACCCCATGCTATATCGTTTGATTGTCTTATTGCCTTGTTGTAACGTATATTTTGAATCTGCTGCATCATGTGCTATATCATGGAGATTGACCACTGTCTGCATATTGTTTGTATTATTGTTTTGCCTGCATGTTTGGCGGGTAATGCTTATCATCATGAAAATGGTTATCGATGCGAAACTTATCCCTCTGCTCATGCGTGTTATTGTAGGGCTAACGCCCGTTATAATGCAAAATAACCAAATAAAATGTATTAAAAAAAATGTACACAATGAGTGTGAAGGACTTGTGTGAAAGAAGTAGGAGGCCACATCATGTTGAGAAGAAAAAGGCAGAACTTTGTGAAGAAAAGGGAGTAAAATTTTGGATGACATTTTTTTCATGGCGAACGACTGACATTTTGAGTAGAAAGAGTAATATGTTAGGAAAAAGAATAGCAATTCGAAAAGATGGAACAGCTGTTTGAGGAGAAGGAATGCCATTTTGGGCCCTAAAATGGAGGTTTTGTTGACAAAGACGCATTTCGATGCAGAGAAGGGAATTTCTGGGGAGAATGAAAATATTTTGTCGAGAAGTTACTGCATTCCGAGGAAAAGGAGTAATATGATGATAGGGAATAACATTTGGGAGACGGCATATGTGCTTCAAACATGCAGGGAGATAGATTCATAATGTGGGTGGAGAGAAAATGATTTTGAGCATAAAGGATGCTGTTCCTCGGGGGATATGTCTGGAAAGAATAAATAGCCCTTTGTGCAGAAATAGGCATTTTGCAACAAGAATTGTATTGCTGGGGTTAAGTCTCTCTCTCCCCTCTGCTCACCCACCCTCGCATGACCCTCGCCTCGTACATGCACACTGTACACAGTCTCTTACTTGTGCAGGAGCTGGTGGTGAGGATACAGGGTGCGGGTCCTCCTGCTGGTGCTAGTGCCTCCAGAGCAGGCAGGGTGCTGCCGCCCCCTCTGCTGGTGCTGCTGGAGGGCACGGTCCCAGGGCTCCTGCCCTGTCTCTCAGGTTGCTCGCCCTCGCTGGGTTCCTGGGGTTCATGTCAGCGGCCAGGACCATGGGGGGCATGAACCGGCAGCACAGTCTGTCCCTCCCACACATGGTCCACAAAGCACCGAGGTGCCCTGACAGCCAGGGTTGCTCTCATGAAAGCATTGTATGTCAACATAGGGTCCCCTTTGTTAGGTCCACGTGAGAGTCGGTCACATTTTTGACTGCTGGAGGGTACCGTGTGCACATCAGACCAGGACCTTCTTTCTTTAATGCGCGTGCGTTCCAGGCTCGTGCTCCTGATATTATCTCCCTCTGAAGTGAAGCTGGTGGCCTAAAACAGAATACCTCTCATACCCCGGCCAATTGCGTGTGAAGAGTGAGGCAGCTGCAGTGATGACTGTAAAAGTAAAGGGCTGCCTCAGTGCTTTTCTCTTTCTCTTCCTGAGTACCAACTCACAGCAATTCATGGGAGTGCACTGCGCACAGGCTCCCAGACTCCCCAAGGCCAATCCAGATCCTGCTCTCATGCTGGTAATACTATTACCCAGCTTGAAAGAAGTGCTGGGATTGGTCTGAGCTGGCTGGGTTTATGCTCACAGAGGGACTGGGAGCCTGTGCCTGTTCTTCACCCGGCTGTGCAACACAGCTCGGGTTGGAGGCTGCTAAGTGCGCTTGTCAGTTTGGCCATCCTAAGACAGCCGGCCAAACCGACATGCGCATTTGCAGTGCCCACCACTGCGCTTCCTCCTGCTGCAGCTGCTGTCCATCAGGATGACCCCGCCATACTGGCTCAGATGCTCAGCAGCCTGTAGGATGAAAAATAAAATTATAATAACATTGTTTATTATCATTTAATTTTTTTATTCTTCATGCTTGAATTTGCTCTGGGGCAACGCTCCTCTGCCCTAACGGAGAAGCCGCTGCTACATTTAACATGTGTTATATTACAGTAATTTATCTAACCAAGTTAGGAGTTTGCTGCTATTTATGTGACTGCACACCAGAGGCTTGAAGGAGGCAGGTATAATTTTAGCCTTTCATCGATCTGAGGATTAAACCTTGACTATCACTGAATATGTTAAAATTACAGTTTTTATTTATTTTTCTACCGAAAGAGAAACTCTGCGTGAACAAGAATTTAGTAAAAACAACATATTTAAAATCAAATTATTACTAGTGCATATAGGAGTTTTGCGCCTCATGATTCTATTTTGAAGTAGGTTGTTCTGATAAGATGATTAGCAGTGCATCACCCTGCCTTTGCGGTGTTTATTCTTTTGATGCAAGTATTGATGACTGCTGCTTTATCTAGATCCCATGAAATGTTATCTGAAAGAGGTTTTACATGAATCTGACTTATGGTAGGTGGTTAGCAGCTGCACTGTCTGAAACCTTTAATAAGGCTTCAGTGGTTAATTATCTTATAGCCTTGAATTTTTATCTATTGAAAAGTAGGTACTGGTGTGAGTACTGGGAAGAACAATAGTTTGTTGTTGGACCACATTATGGATCCGAGAGTTGATGGATTATGATAAGCTTTTGTGTAGGTTGAGTTCATGCCTCAATTGGTAGGTATGTTTGGTGACTATTTGTTTGAAGTCCATTAAGAGTAATATGTTCAATAATGGGGTGTGTAACTGATTTGTCTTGAAGGATCAGTTTATGGCGAAATAAATTCTTGAGAGATGGCCTAATTTAGAAAAGTTAGATTTACCCCTAGTCTGGTTGTGGTGCCATAGGTTTGTTTACAATGTGGCTACTCACCCACCTCTGTCAGATCAACCAGGCCCCATAAAACACTTGTTAAAGTCTGTATCTTGACGTACAGCGTTGCTGTTAGGGTTTGATTGCTGCATCTGGTGTTGGGTTTTATTGAGCTGAACTTGTTTTAACAACTACATGGCTGATGTTGTTTTGTGTGTTAGACTTGTGGATTCATTGGTTTTCATTGAGGAGTAGTGCAATGGCTTCTGCAGGGAAAAATGCTTGCTTTGCATAGACGTCAATCATTTCCCACCTTCCATTGGCAATATGTATTAGCATTGGGTGGTGTTTCTTCTCAGTAAAAAAACTGTATGAATGCCCATGCAGAGAGAGCAACTAGGAATTCCAGCCATTATGAAGCATGTTTCAAAATGGCTGCTCTCTCTTCCTTTTAAAAATTCAGAGCGAATAGCAGGGATTGTCTGCAGTATGAAATGTGTGGATGTAGTCATGACTCGGAAGAGTATATCTAAGGACCAGCCCAGTGTGCCCTAGCTGCTCTCCATTTAGCCTAATATGGTTAGAATATGTGTGGCTGGATCCAGACAAATGATGCCAAATTTAACAACTTTTCAGAAAGCATTGTGGCACAGAGCAAACAGTTTAGTTTTAGAATCACCCCAGTCCCGGTGCAGCCTCGAGGGTTTACATTAGGAAAACTTTACTTGTACTTCAGCACTGTAACAAAAACCAGATACTGGGCTCTTCTTCTTTGAACCCTCCCTGGTGTAAATCCTGCTCCCAACCTTCTTCGCCGACAGTCATGTCTACTCAGCCTGCTTTCCTTATTCGGCTCTGAAGTAAGGAGGTTAACTTGCAGTGCAAGAAGCCATTTCTGGAAGCTGCTGCTGGTTGTCACTTGCAGTCATTCCATATAAAAAGTTTAATTTTAGCTGCTGGTCCCAGACACTTTTGTGGCCCGGGTTCATAAAGAAGATCCGTGTTGAGCGCGTCTTGAAGAGTTAGAAGTAAAAAGCCGCTACTTACAGAAAAAGTTACATAAATATTTCATATAGTCCTGTACATGGCCTTTCTGGACATAGTTGGTACTATGGCTCGCTGGACAAGCCATGTTCAGGTAACAAATATTCAAAGAACTGTGAGCTGTTAAAGGTCCCTGCATATCTGCATCTCCTGCTCTGCGAAACATCCAAACGTGCACTTGTGAATTGCTCGGGCTCGCAATGAGTACTGCATGGCCATATAGAATCAAGATGGCGATCACATACAATGTAGTTTACCTTCTTGCGTCTACTGGTTAGCCTACTCCAACATTAAAGGGTAACCCCTACAGAGTTCTTTAAACTGATCTCCCCGGGATAGCCAACATCATGTCCACCACCTCACTCGCATTTCTGTGGGTTGAAGCACTTCTCATACATCACACAAATATCACATAATGGGGACATCAAATATTTGGAAATATACAGCAAAGAGGACACGCAGGGGGGAAGGCAGTGTGGCACTTCCTCTTTAAAACCGATTTTCTTTTTGTATGAGACATGACGATCTAGGAAAGTATTTCAAAATTGAATCTTCAAAGTTTTGCATTTTTTGACACAAAACTGGACACCAAAGTATTCTACTACATGGCTACCATAGGGACAGCTTTGATTTCAGTGATGCTGTTGTCTCACCTTCACAGAGCCCATGGTAGCGTGTTGCGTGATCACAGTGAACAGGAAATATGATGCAACTCTTGAAGTTATCGACAATGTTACGTGATGGGTCAGCACATAGAAACTGATAAAGACAATGTGCCAGGTAGAGGTAGTGCATCTTTAAAGATAAAGGTATTCGAGTGAATATTGAGTATGGTGTCCCTCTACTAGTCTTCATTATGAATGATAAATGGCAGACAATTTTATTCTGATGTGGTAGATAGAGCAGAGAATAGATGAGAGTGTATTTTTCACCATTGCTTAAATGGATGTCCTGCGAATCCAAATGTAAAACAAATATGTATGTTTCAACTCACACTTCATTTGATTTTCCATATTTTACTAAGCTCATATCATTGAACAACATCCACTCTCCGGCATCAGTTGTGGAGAGCAGTCCTGTTTGAAAGCGTTACGGCGCGGCACATCTATTTTTTTTATAGTAAAAACACTTGCAAGATACTTTTGACTTACTGCCAGTTCCTTAAGCACTGACTTCCCAAACATGGCCATGTTAAGTATCGTGTCCACGAATGTGTGCAAGGTTTAAGCAAAAAACTGGTTTTTAGTTGTACTTTAAAAATGCCTACCTTGTGAGTTGTGAGAGTGCGTGCATTCAAGTCTTACAAGACATACAACGAGGAGTCGCCATTGTGGTCACGCCTACATCGTATACAGTCTGTACCAAAAGATGATGTAGGGGAATTGATCATTTAGACTGTCTTTATGGGGTTGTTAGAATTCAGTGGCTATCCGCATTCTTCCTTTCCCCCTGAACATCTTTAAAATCCGAAAGATAATGAACAGTTGCTTTTCACAAAACTCGAGCAGTAACTCCCTTTTTTCTATATTTATGCCACAGGCATGGCTAGTCCTCCCATATACATTTAATAGAATGCATTTAATAGAATTCAGCGAAACGCAGTAGCTTCATCCAAGAAACATTTTCTACTTATTATCAAAGCATTCAAAGAAGACATCGCTCTGTTATGTAAGGAACAAGATGCTCCCTGTGTCTCAAGAGTCATTCTGTTCTCTCTTTGCACCTTTTCTCCTGTTGTTACAGAGCACGCTTTGTATGGCTATGCTGCTCTGGGTATTTGGAAGACATAGCATCTATCTTTGGAAACCTATTCCAAGTTCCATCTTTGGCCCTTCATTGTCTATAATACCACACAACGCGAAGTTGTCAGTCCCATAAAAAATCTACATTCTCATAAACATTGGAGGGATGCCAGAGGTTTTTCATCTGGCAACATCCAAGGCTCCCAGTCTCACTCTATGGTCTCTGCGCTAGCAGAATGAAGCAGACTGATGCAGAGGACATGAATGGAAACGAAATAACATATTTTAGTGTCATAGGGTGATAGTGGACATCCGCCTCACTGCGATGCATAGACGCATGCCCCTACGAAGGGCTTATAGTCAGGGGATGGAATTATTTACTATGGAACCAGAAGACCGAAGCTGTAATCTAGAGGTGGGCAGAACTCATGAAGTTTTTACTCTGCGGAGTTCCTTGGAGCTACTGAAAAACTCAGCAAGTCTCCGCGGAGTCCCGCTATCGGCTGAGTTGTGGCACGTTGCGCTGCTCATGCTGATTTTTAATGCGGGGAGCTTGTCCTGCACTATAAAATCAGTGCGAACAGCACCAGGCAGTGCGCCAAACGGCGCTGCTACTTTCTGCCACTAGGGTAGATTTTCTACTCAAGCTGCAGCTTTCTCACTGCGAGCAGCAGCTTTCTCCACGAAAGCAGTAGCAAGCTGCTGCAACTGCCCGCATTGAGAAATCTCGCAAGGAGGAGGTCTAGTGCTTGATTTTCTTGCTTGCACTCGGCAACTTACCGTTCGCAAAGTACCTGTGAGAAATAAGTCTGCCATGTGGCAGTTGGCAGAGTTTTTCTGAAACTCTGTGCTCCACTCCATGAACTCTGCCAGAGGAGAGGAGTTTACCACCCACCGCTACTGCAATCCCAACTTCCCCACATCACCAAATTGTGTTGGCCTGAGCAAATCACTTGATTTCACTGGACCTCTGTCGCGTCAAATGAAACACAGGTATTTGTGGGAGAAGGTTATCCTCAACTATTATGTACTCAAGAGAATCTTTACTTTTGGGAGCTTTCTAACATTACTTATTAACCGTCAAGTAAAAGGACTTTGACTAGATGGTAGGAGATGGAAACGGCTGCAGTAAAGGAGAGTACGTCGTTTGTGACTGCTCTCACCCACTCAGCCCCGCCAGAATTTAGCAGCTCGATATAATCTACCAAAGGCTTCCCAGATCCTCACACAGCATCCTCTTTTTCGTTGGAAGTCGTGGGATGAACAGCTATGGGCGTGTTATGGTTTTTAAGGATGGGGGAGTGGCTGTTTACTTTAAAAGTGGCACAATATAGTTTTTGATGGAAAGAAGTGACTGGCTCATCCCTCCAGCATTTCCCAGACATATGAGTTCAAAAACATTTTTGACTGCCCTGACTGTAGGTCAAAGAGAGTGACAAGCAGTCTCAATGACTGCACAAAGACTGCTTAAAACTATTTTCAAAAGGGGCTCAGGAATGGGAATTTGCATATTATGTGAACTTGCTAGAGTTTACACTTCAGCTCTTGATGGACCAAACAGACCTACAAGTGTCTTAGGATCATGAACACCAAGAGCCATCATGAGAGGAAACCATGAACTTGTTTTTAAAAGCTGCAAAGCATAAATCTGGCAGTTTAACATCACCAGACTATGTTGGGACTCCAGTGCACCGTGTTGGTGCTTCCTTTGTGCTTTTGAAGCATTTCCCTGCATAAACGTTTGTTTCCTTCCAAACGTTTATGCAGAAATACATACTTTGCTCTGAATTAGTAACTTTTATGGCGGTCCTAGTGGAGTGAGAATAGGAAAATTACTCTTAATAGCATTCGATGGCAGGGCACCTCTGTGATGTGTGCATATGGCTGTGGGTTTTCTGGGTGTATGTCCTGTGTGTGTGTCTAGAAATAATGCACTACACAGGGTATCATCTTCTAGAATCCTATTTCTTAATGGTTATAAGTAATTGATATTTCTTGGACTCACTTTATCGATACGGCCATTTGTAAATGAATGGTGTGAAAAAGCAACATTTATGCACGTGCATTTTCAGTTCTGTAAGGTTCTCAAAAAGTACTCCTTGACCATGACACCATATTGCGATGGCGGCAATGTGAATAGTGTATTTGTTGTATGACTGACTTCAAAAGGAGGATTTTGTTTGTAGTTCCTTTTGTAGACATGCCCCTCTGTCAACTAACAGGAGAGAAAGAAGGGCGAAGATGAATAGAAACTGGTGCTAAAGGTTTCTTTATGCATGTTGTTGTGCTTAGTGGAGTTGAGAATGTTTCCTTTTTTCGTGTGTGGCTTCCCCTTTTTCAATGCAAGCTCCCTTCACCAATACAGATGACCCAGCCGAACACAGCACGGTCGGTCATCATATGTGGAAAGTCCTCACTAACATTTCTACTTTTTATATCTGCCTTGGTAGCACAGTTGTTGCCTGATTTATGTGATCAATGGAAAGAGCGCTTTAAGAAGCACTTCTTTATTGGCCAGAGGATGCGCTCTTCTTAGGAAAGAGTGCTTGTAATGCGCTTCTATTGGCTTTCCCAATATGGCCACTGCGTTCGAACGCAGTGATGTGTCCTGTGCAAACCCTCGATAATGCAGCAATATCATTTGCTGGGAGGAGTTTTGTCCTAAGCTAGGATGGCTGCTGCATTCATACTCACTGATGGAGCTAATGCAGCCTTTTCCAATAGTTTGATTCCCTCTATGCTACATGCGCTATCAGTCCACGGGTCCAGTGGTCATGGCCGGAGCTAGCGGGGCAAGGGCAAAGTAAGCGAAGGCATTCCCTGCGTTCTGTTAGCAAGAATACATAAGAGCGGGGGTGAGGGACCCCTGCCCTTGGCAGGAAGACCATAGCAAAGCAGCAAGAAAGTCAATCAAGAACTGAGAGTGGGCAGAAGAAGCTGGAAGGCCTATGTCACCCCCTGCCCTCCCTGTTTCACAGAGTGTTTGGCGGCTACTTGCCAGCAAAGAGGCAGTGCAGCCACACAATGTGGTCTATGCATTCACATCCACATGAGTGGGAGTGGCTTGTTACGAATTTCCCAAAGATGGCCACACTGCACCCATCCTACGTGACCTACATTGACAGCCAGTTCAGCAGACAAATTCGTCTAAAGGCAGCAAATGCCATGTATACAGCTGTCAAATGACTTGCCGCCTTCCCCTTAATGCTTCTTGTTTACACCTATGTCCTAAACCAAATTAGTCACTACTGGTGGCTGCCCATGCTACCCAGTGTTACACAAGCCAGTAGCAGCTTTGGTCATAAGCGCTCCAGCAGTCAAAACGTGCCTTCAAGTATACACTAACACTTTGTTCTCACAAACATGTACTGACTGACTTTCTAGAATTTCTCCTAATTTCACCCCTGCCATGGCTCCAAAAAATAGAACTCCACTCTATTCGCCAGATTATCCAGCTATATATATACGTTCAGTGATGTCTAGTGATTGCTGTTCTTACAGTGCAATTGTCTGTCTGACTGTCCTTCTGGGCACTTTGATTTTTTTCAAAGGCGCACTGGGTGGGATCAGAAGGGGCGTTGCTCCACAAGACCATATGGGTTCATAAAATTTCAGTTAGCCAACTAGACTCCGGATAATACCCTAAGGTACCAGCCCATTCGGTCCCTGCATCTCAACCACAGTTTGCTAGGCAGAATTTTCTTCTAGGGAATTAAATAAATAAAAATCCAGCCCGGTGGCACTAATGAGAGGTTGCCAGAGGGGAAGGAAAGGGTGGCGGGAATGGGAGTGGTGTTGAGTCAAGAGAATGAGAAATGCACTGGCAAAGAGTGAGGGCCAGGGGTGAGGAACAAAAGTGGGTGGTGTGCAGAGTGCACGAGGAGCGCACAAGGGAAAGATGGAGGGACAGCAGGGTTGAATGAGTGAGGCGACAGGGGAGCGAGGAGTTCACAGTGTGTGGAGGCAAAGGAAGGAGAAAGGAAAGAGAGGGGATGGTGGACAGGAGAAAAAAACGCAAGACTCACAGGAGAGGAGGTTGGGCAGGAGAGAGCCAGTGGCAGCGAACAGAGAGGCCTGTAGTTTACAGTAGTCCCTCATGCACTTAAAAGCAAGCACTGAATCAGAACCAGAAAGATAACCCTAAAAGTCATTAACATCTAGTGGGAGAGAAACACTCTTCTGGGCTGAGCCAGGATGTGATTGACAACGACTGAAGCCAATGGCTGAAAGAATCTGGTAAAAAAAAAAGACCAGTGGTTGAAGGGTTGACCCCGAATCCCTTCCTAGTTAAATTTTAAGCAAAACATATGTTTGACATCTTCACTCTCATCCCAGACTTAAATACGTGGACAGAATTCAAGGATTAGAAATAGAATTCAGTGATAGTAATCAAATGCAAAACTAATGACCCTTTGCTTTTTGCATTACATCATTGCAGGAAAGACAGAAGGAGCAGAATACACAGCTTAAAAGGTCAAAGCAAAGAGACGATTGGATGGCAGGGTTAAAGTAAAGCAGTAGGAAAACAGGGATCAAAGAGCATGCAGGTCCATCTAATGTGCTTGCTTTCTCCAGCTTTAAATCATCCTACTGAAAGCAATGTAGGGGAGGAAGAAAGTTAAATAAGTGAAATAAGTGAATATGACTACTTGTAAAAGCAAAATGACATGAAATGAAAATTACTCGAGTGAGGAATCACTGTAAAATTGTAAAATTACTTTGGAAGGAAAACCAGATTAGTGCACCAAACATTGAACACATAGGGGCATATTCTCAAGAACGTGTGATAACTACCGCAAAATTAGCTTAACGCAACTCTTCACATCGCAGTCTTTCATGGGAAAACAACTCCGTGTCAACGTGGTATTCACAACACGGCGGCCCCATGCGATAGTCCCACGATAACGCGTCAAAAGAACGTGTTAAAACTAACGCGACGAAGAAAAAACGTGAAACACGAACGCGAAAATAGTAGCGATGATGCCAATCGCGATACAAGAGTCAGCGATAACCAGCTATAGGCCTGCAATCCCCACGCGTCATGCGTGAAAATGCACCATAAAAGCAGATTAAAAATACGGTGAGATGACAATGTACGAGCACAACCACACATCCGTGACGTAGAACAGATGACCATTGTCCCGCATAAAATAGGCATCTCCTCACAGTCACAATGTACATTGACATGCAGTCTGCATGTAAACTGCGCCAATGCAGAAACATGCATGGAACACACATTGAAACTGCATCTCCCGTTCACATTGCAGAGGGACAAGCAACCCCTCCTGCACACAGACGTGTCATGACCATGATCAATCCACCATGAAAGCGTGGACGATTGTAGGGGCAGTGACTCCCGCTTACGTACATGTTGCCCATGTTGTGGGACTTGAGCCACAGGGGGCATCCCTGCATCATGGTGGTACATATCTGACCCCAAAAGGAGCCCTGTTGTCACCTGTAGGACACAAATGGCAGCCAAAATGGAATGAATTTGGACACATGTGAAACGCCGAAGAGTGGGATTCCCTACTAACTGCGACACACAGAACTGGCAGTTCGAATACGTGACACCCTAAACAGCCTCTCTGCACAGAGGTGACACACCCACCATCCATGAACAAATCATAAAATTGTCAGCAATGCATGTCGCACTCACACTTGTCTGAGTGATGTGCCTGTACAGATGAGTGACATGCACTCAGGGAATGTGTATTTTGAAAGCACTTAGTAGCACATGCTGTGCCTGTGGTCATATTGTACTGTCCCATGATTGCCAAGGACTGTCACAATGTGACGTGCTCATGTGAAGAAATTGTCAATGATGGTGTTCCTACGGGCAATTCCTGCTGCGGCTGCAGTGGGGTGTGGTCCACCTGCCTCATCCTCATCCTCATCGTCCGGTGCATCTGGCACTTGTATCCATGGGGCCTTGCTGCGTACACATATGTTGTGCAACACACAACATGCAACGATCATCTTGCACACGATGTCTGGGCTGTACAGGAGCCTCCCACCTGTGACGTCCAGGCACCTGAAACGTGACTTCAACACGCCAAATGTGCGTTCCACGATGCCCCTGGTGCATTTGTGGGCTGCATTGTACTGCCTCTGGGCCTGTGTGTTCGGGGCTCGGAGGGGTGTCATCATCCAAGCGCAGAGTGCATATCCTTGGTCACCTGTGACTGTGCAGAGAGACATGAGTCAATAGTTGGTTCTGCATTATGTGTTGGCAGGCTCAGTGGTTCATTGGTGTGTGATATGTGTGACTTTGTGATTCCTGCATGACATGTACTGCATGTTGCAAGTGAGCGGCATCAATGTGTATTACGTAGCCTCACTGCTGCTCCTCCCTCCCCCCGAGCCCATCCACTAGTGTGCGCAGCGCGGTTGCATCACTTGCACCCCTACGGCACACTATTGTCATGCCTGCCTGCGCATGTCCACAAGCCTGACAACGACACAGTGATGTTGTGCGCTGTAGGTGGACGGACACGTGTGTGTAGGCCTATGGTAAGGACAGAGCAGACACAGATGTAGAGTTCATGCCTGGCTGAACTCGCCATGCGGTTGAGGGTAGACCTTTGGCTTACGCTGCGGAAATAGCGACACACACAACAGTTGGCATGTCTGATCCCTGACCCCGAGCGGGCTTGCGCACCCTCATTTACCCCTCGGCTGAGCCCGTACTCCGGGGGCATGCTACATAGCAACATTGTATACTGCGTGACGGGTGGCGCCGACACTACACCTGAGACACACGCATTAGTTACTGCCTTGGCAAGGCCTACACTTAACCACGCCCAGAGCCACGTGTTGAATGACCACACCCCTACGCCGTACTGCCGTACGCCGGTCCACTCCCTCACGCCCACAGGGGGGTCCGACACAGATACATGTCCCAGGTCCACCCCCCTGCCTGAGGTGACAAGGTTGCACACGCTGTACACAGCACAATGTAATGTGGTATGGCCCGGGGCCCACATGCATACAGAATGACCACACGGACACACTGAGATAATTTGTGGAACTGGCTACGGGCACGTGCGCCCGGCCCCTTTTATTGCCAGGGTCACACGTCCAGTGACGCCTGTGCTGGATGGGTGTTGGGTAGTGTAAGCCACCCCATAGGGGTTGGTTGGTGCTGGCAACAACTACAACAGTGATCAGACAATCAGGAGTTCAAAGTACAAACAGCAAGGGTCCATGACTTGAGCTGCATTGAGTCGGTGGCCCCGGATGCTCAGCGGCCGGCACAGGCACACCGCCATGGGACGGTGATTTGCTATGCACTGAGGTAGGGCCACGGGAGCTGAGCGGGTCCTCGTTGATGTCCAAGGAGAATGTCGCGGAGTGTTACGGGGGACAGTGGAAGGTGTCCATCCAGGGCATGATGCAGAGGGCAGAAGCAAGCAGAAACAGGCAATATGGAGGAGTTGAATGCTACAGTCTCCTCTTTCCCACAATGTCCGTACCAGCTACATGAAGATGAAGACAACCCCCAGGCCATAGACTCAGATGCCACCAACGTTCAACCAGAGAGTGTCCATGACTCCGATGGCACAGAGTCAGTGGCACCAGAGCCGGAAGGGGATGCAGTCTGCAATGAGGCCTGTACAATGATATAAACTGCAATGAACAAATCAAGACTCAGTTCCAATTGTGTGTCGTACTCGACCGCAGTGGGTGCCGGGGGCAGCAGTCAGCGCGGGGCACCCGCTGTGCAGCCAGCTCCTCCTGGATCTCTAACACACGGCGTTGAAATGGCATGTGGAGAAGATTCCTGGTTGACGGAGGTGGAGGCACCAGAGCTGAGCGGGTGTTCAGCCAGCGACGATGCCGTGTTCTGCCTGTTACGGACTGTATTGGATTGGTGTGAGGCCTGCTGGACCGCTGTGTAGGCCGAAGGCAGAAGTCCGCAAGGGCCCACAGACACGTGTGGTCGGAATGCTATGCACAGAGTTGGTGGCACCACATCGAAGGGAGTATAGGGATATAAACGATGCCATAAATATGTACTCTGCCATTGTGTAATCAAGACTTAGTTCCAAATGTGTGACCTACTTGACCGTAGTGTAGGCCGGAGGCAGTGGTGGAGTACGTCAACAAAAAAGGAGTAAAGCGGGTCCGTGTCGCGGACGCCGTGATGGTCTGAGGAGGCTGCCACGGTCGCAGGCTTCAGGCTTGGAGCTTGCGCCGGCACGTGGTGGGCCCTCTTTGGCACACGCCGGTGTCGGCAGGTGAGCAGGCTGCGCAGGGGCGGGCATGATGGGTTCGGGGACCAGCGGCCCGGGGTGCAGCAGGCGCACAGGATCGCAGGCCACTCCGCTCACGGCGACGGCCTCGTGGCGGGTTGGGAGGCGCCGCCCTGGCAGACACGTTGGGCATTCCAGAAGAGAACCACACCCAGTGCTACGTGCTTTTTATTCACACCCCTACGCTGGCCTGGCGTCCTCCGGGCCAGCCCACTCCACACACGCTTACAGGGGGGGACGTCACATGCTACATTTCCGCGATCTTCCCCACTGGCTGGGGTGACATGGTTGCGTCCACTGTCCACTACACACCAAACACCAGCAGTGCATGTAGACATGGATATGTCTGTGGTCTGCATACTGCAGTCTGTCCAGCACTTCCACGCCACACTTGGCATTGTGTACATTCTCATTCATGGGTCACTTGCCTCCTTCGTACATGCCTGGTTCCCACCTCTCCCCACATTCCGCTATTGTGTGGCTGAGGTGCCATGCCATTGATGGCTCATATACATGGCTAACCAAGGTTGCCACAGTAAGTTGTACTGTCATGCCTGGTGGGTGGGCATGTTGTTTGGCATGTTGTATGTGATTTTGTGACGTGTGCAGTGCCAGAGTTGTGATTTGCATGATTGTGGAGTTGAGGTGTGTTCATTTGGTACTTGCCAACGAGCAGTGCATTCCCATAGGTGCCATCCTGGAAGCGCTGGTTGATGATGGACTGTCGGAAGATGAGGGGATCATGCACACTGCCTGGGCAGTTGGCTACGACATTGGTGAAGAGTCCCCTGTGGTCCACTATTGCCTGCACGTTGATGGAATGCGTGTGCTTTCTGTTGCAGTAATTGTGTGCAGTGTCGGCAGGAGGCACAAGTAGGACATGTGTGCAGTCGATTGCCCCCAACACGTGCGGGAAGTCAGCTATGGCGTAAAGTCCTTGCTTGGTCTCCAGCTGTTCCTGTGCATTGTGGGGGACGTATAGGTACTGGGGTACCTGGCTGATGATGGCATCCAGGACAGGTGTGAGGAACTTGGATGGGGCTGGCTGTGAGACTCCTCCGACTCTGGCGGTTGTTGGTTGGGAGGTACCAGAGGCCAACAGGTGCAGCACAGCCAGCAGCTTTGTCTGCGGAGGGATGTTGGTTGTCCGCTGTGTTGGTACCGTCAGCCTGTGGGCAATGATGTTGAGGATGCGGAGGATGGTTGTCCTTTTGAGCCTGTAGTGGGCATTGACATTGTCTGGTGTTAGGTCCGTGAGGCTGGTGCATTTCCTGAAGGTCCGCTGTCTTTGTCTGCACTGCCTCTGTGGTGGTCCGGGGAGGGGGGATGGGGAAGGTCCGGGGGGGGGGGCGATCCTGGGGGTGGTGGCGGTGTGTTGTTGCCCTCTCTGGGCTCCGGGATGCATGGTGTGTGGCAATGCTAAATTAGGGGACCCCCTCTAGGAAAATTAATTTAAGGTCAGGGAGAAGAGGGGAAAACAATGACACAATATAAAGAAGCTCCCTCGTGACCTATCTTGTTTTATCCAATCTCTTGGCTACTTTTCAACATGGGCTAACATGAATGTGCTAAAACACCGACACAAATTCAAGAAAAAATATAAATGTATTTAATTTTTTTAAATTTATTTAATTCTGCATGGTGTGTGGCTCCATGGAATCTGTTGTTCTTCATGTGTGGCTGTGTGCTGTGCTCCCTTTGATGGCAGGTTGTCGTCCGACTTTACACCAGGTCAGAGCAGGTGTTAATTTCCTGCTGCTAACGTGCCTTATCCCCTGTTTTGTGGTCTTATCGCCGATGTGGCTGGTCGTTGAGAATGTTGAGGTGTGGTGTTGTCGCGGCTTTTTGCTCAGGAACGCCTACTCTGCATCTCATTAGCGATAGTTGCCGGGGTCATCTGTGGAGATGTTTTTTGCGGATGCTTTCGCAAGTAAACTGGTGGTATCGGCTGTTAGCACCAGCTTGTGAATGGGGCGATAATTTTATCGTGACTTTGGCTGAGATAAAGTGCCGTTAACTCGGCGATAGTTCCTTGAGAATATGCCCCATAGTGTACTAAGTAGAAGAAGGGAACGATAATTGCCATATATAGTTTAAACCACTGCAGCCCGAAATTTACCAGTCTATCGTGCTACTTTGGGAGAAGAAACGTGAAGCTACACCCAATACATACCCTGTAAACTTGGAGGTGGAGCACGTTTTGAACTCCATCTGCCTGCCCCAAAACATGTCTGAAAACGTTAATGCTAGTTTCTACACTGTACTCACTCCATATCATGTATGCATTGCTGCTCATTGCTGAATTTGATGCAAATAGGTGCAGATTTTACTTTGGACCATGTACTTTGACTCTTTACACATGTTGCATTATTTGTTCTATTGCATGTTGTTGTTTATAGGGGTCATTAAGGACACTTAGTAGCGTTGCAGCTAAGCTTTTTTACTGCAAGAGAAAAACGGGATTCCCCCATTTGTGTAGTTTACAGTGACTGAAGGTGGCAGAATAAATACAAAACAACAGGGTATTGAAAACATCACCATAAGTCTAATTACAGTATCTAAATGACACAAAGTTGAGATATGTTATGTTTTGTGTATTTTTGAAACACATTATCACTCGTGAGGGTATTCTGGCGTTTTGCAGGTGAGTTAAGGCTAGCTTCCCTGGGACTTACTCAAAAAGGCACGTCTTCAGCTTCTTGTGGAACTCAAGAAGACATGAGAAGGCTCTGATGTAGAGTGGAAGGTTACTCTACATTTTCGGAGTCCTGTAAGAGTAGGCTCGACCTCCTGAGCTGATTTTGTGCATGCAAGGGATGTGTGCTAGTGAGAAGCGAAGGTGGCTGAGCGAAGGTACTGGGAGGTTGGTATAGAGGTACTCAGCTGTTCAGGTACGCTGGCACCTGGGTTGTGTAGTACTTTGTAAGAGTGAGTGTGCGTTTGTGTATTGGAAGTCAGTAGAGTTCCCTCAGGTGTGGTGAAGTGAGTGTGGAACAGTCATGGGAGATTGAGGAGCAGTCTGGGTATTATGTTCTGGACAGTTTGTAGCCTTTTAGTGAGTTTCTTATTGAGTTCTGCGTGAAGGGCATTCCCGCAGTCTAGTCTGCCAGTGAGGAGGACTTTGATGTTTGGAATCCACTTATAGATCTTTATCAGCATCCTCAGGCTTTGAAAGCAGGACATAGTGACAGCGTTGAACTGGGTGGATATGTCCAGCTTGTTGTCTACGATGATGCAGAGGTTTCTTGCATGTGGGGTGGGAGTGGGTCTGAGTTCTGTAGGTCACCAGCAGAGTCCCACAGGATGGCATCATTTCAGAAGATCACCACTTTAGTCTTGTTCATTTTCAGTTTGAGTTAATTAGACTTCATCCAGGTGGCTACTTCGGTCATGCGGGAGCAGAAGTTTGTTCTTGTGCTGGATGTTTTATCCCAGAGGGACAGTAACAGTTGTGTGTCATTGGCGTAGGTGAGTATGCTGATGTTGTGTGCCCAGATGACATCAGCCAGCAGAGTTATGTAGATGTTGAAGAGGGTCGGGCTGAGCAATGAACCTTGTGGGACTCCACAAATGAGTTCCCAGGCTTCTAAGGAGTAAGGCAGCATGTTGATTGTTTGGGTTCTTCCAGTAAGAATGGTGCAGATCTGTTAGAGGGCGGGTACTTGGAGGACAGATTTGTGAAGTCGTCTGATAGGGATGTGATGGAGGGCTATTGAAGGCTGCAGTTAGGTCTAGTAGGATGAGGGCTGCAGTTTCTCTTCTGTCAAGGATCATCCAGATGTCTTCTGTTGTTGCGATGAGGGTTCTCTTTGAACTGTGGTTTGGTCTGAATCCTGATTGCATGCGAGCTGGTGGTTGATGAGATAGTCATTGAGGCGTCTATTGATGACTTTTTCTAGGACATTGGCTGGGTATGGTAGGAGGGAGATCGGTCAGTAGTTTGCAAGCTTGACTGGGTCTGCTGAGGGTTTCTTCAGGAGTGCGTTGATGGCTTCATGCTTCCAGGAAGGTGACTCTGTTGATGAAGATGTTGAGGATGAGGGAGAGAGCTTTGCTGATTGGGGTGGAATGTTTGTTGAAGGTGTGGTGGGAAAAGGGGCAGATGGGACCCTGGAGTGGATGGTCCTCATGATTGCTGCGGTTTCCACTGTGGTGATGGTGTTCCATCTGGTCAGGGTGTTTCCTATGTCCGATGTCAGTAGATTTACTGCAAGGTTGCTGAGGTCCAGTTGTGGGTCAAATTTGTTGTATGTGGCTGTGATTTTGCTGTAGAAAAAGTACAAGAGGTCTTTACACAGTTGCTGAGTTGGGGTGATGTTGCTGGCTGATGCTGCAGGTGTGATGAAGCCTTGATGGTTGCAAAAAGTTCTCTGCTGCTGTTGGTGTTTGGCCAGGGCCTTCCTCATGGTTTCCCAGATTTGCTGGTGGTAACACGTCAGGATGGATTCAAACACGCTCCTACCCAATTCTTTCTAGTTTGTTTTCCACCTCTAGTCTAGTTGCTTGCAGTGCTGCTTGGTTATTCTTCCATGTACCAACTGGCCTATGTTTGCATTCTTGCTGATTAGTTTTGTATGTGAGGGGCTAGTTTGTTGGCTATGTTGTTCCAGCGTCAGCGAGCTGGGCATATCGTGGTAGTTCTTCTGTGGTGAGGGACGTTAATTGTGAAACTGATGATGGCGTGGTCGGTCCAGGTGGTGGATGAGGATGTATTGATTGTGAAATCATTGAATGAAATAAAGACAGGGTCCAGGATGTGAACAGCAAAGTGAGTGGGGGCTGAGACATATTGGGTGAGTCCTATGTTTCCAAGGCTTTCAAGGAATGCGACTGAGTTGAGTTTGGGCAGGTCTTCTAAGTGAAAGCTGAGGTCTCCTAGGAGGATGTGAGTGCTGGTGTCAATGGCTAGTGGAGGAGGCCTGGGAGTTGATAGAATAGAGTACCGCTCAGTGTGAATCTGGCTGTGATTTGCAGTTTGAGGTGTTCTATATATGATCTTCCCTACACTTGTACACCTGATTACATCCTCGCTTTCATCTGTGTTTTTGTCTTCCTTTTAGCAGTACTTGTGTCTGCTCATTAATCTACAGCTCCCATTATTTGACAAATGCACTGCATGAAAGTGTCCAGTGTCTACTGGTCATTCTATAAAAAATGGATATTCATAAATCATAATTTCATTAGACCTTAATGAGGAACACAATATTCAATGAACAAACCTTTCAGACCAGGCGTATGAGACCTGAGGAATTTTAGTACTTTGAACTTTAACATTTCGATCTTTTTGTTCCACCTTGAAGTAATCTCTGATTAACCCTGCCTTTAAAATAAGTGGTATTAAATGTTTTATGAAGAAGATGGAGTAAGAAACTTTTCCACTCTGTGGTCCGTGTAGAAAATCATTCAGCAAACTGTTCCTCCTACCAACTTTGACACTCTCTTCAATGTTCTTTATTGATCTGATTCACCCAGGAGGCATCTCATGATCTGCAAATGGTGATCTTTTGGTAGTTACAACCCATGGTTGTGCCAAGGTCAGCTTGCTGCAGATGATGACTACTGTATTACATTACTACACAGCATATTTAGGTTCATATGGGTATGATAGTAAGATATGCTGATATGACTATCCATACCCAAAAAGCAGAAAATCATTGTATAGACATACACTGTAGGAGACATTAATTTCATTTACAGGTAGTGCTCATGTGTACAGATATCTTTACCCCTGTCCAGGAAGCCTCAGGAAATGGAAATATCTTCATAAAAAGGTAACTACACCCGAGCTGTGACAATTCAACATTTGATTTGCTCTTTGTTGAATTTGGTTGAACACTATTTTCCTTTGCTATAGATTTTAGTCTGTATGCTAAATCTTCAGAATTACGTTGTACTTCATATAGGTGCCAGTGTGCTATTTCACATTATGGACCCAATTACGATGTCGGGCGGACCGCAACCGACTGACCGTCAGTTGCGGTCTGCCCGACATCTGACATTGCAGTCCACCCATCGCATTATGATGCGGTGGGTGGAGGGACCGTCCTCTGTGCTTCCGACGGGGTAGGTCAGAAAACACCATAATCCCCTAATGACGGCGGAGCCAGACTCGGTTCCGACGTCAGAATTATGATGGCAGTTTCAACAGGCCTTTCATGTCGGCCTTACCGACATGGAAAGGCTGTCGGAAAGTGTTTTCGCCTCCTGGCCCTCCGCTATCGGTGTCCCCTAAACGGCCCTGCACCGTGTGGCAGGCACCATAAGGCCCACATTTAAGGGCTTCCTCACCTGACCCGAGCAGTCTTGGAGGCTGCATGTTGCCTCCCACTAAGTACTTTGCCATCTCAGCCTGCGCTCAAGCTGCAGGATGATGTTGCGTTAACAGGGGATCCGGCCGGTATAGCCTGGTGAGTGGCTTGATCCCGTCCCGTGGTGGCACCCTGTAGGGCTAAGGGATTGTGGATTCTAGGGCCCAAGCGGTGACGAAGGGACAACGCTCCGCGGAGAAGGGGTGAACTTGTGTATTACTTTGGCCCATAATTCAAGCAGTCCTGGCACTATTTTGTTGCACTCCACACAGCGGGTGCACAGACTTACCAAACCTGTTGGAACCTGCCTCAAGCAGTCCTGACATGACAGCACTCCTCGTAGTCAGCAGACACACATTCTCCAAGATTCCCAACCAAGCCCAGTAGTATCATAGAAAATGACCGTAATGGCTCTAAATCGAGTCTATCTGATCTTTCTAAAGGCACTGCTTGATTTATGTAAAGGTGAATATCTCTTGCTCTATTAATTGTATTTTTATCGTTTTGGTTCTGCAACTGTATGGAGCCTTTTTGTAGTGTTTTCAGTGATATACTGTGTACGTGTGTTGCACAAATACTTTACAGATTGCCTCTGATGATAAGCCTGCCTGCTCTGTGCCAAGCTACCAGAGGGTGAGCACAAGTTACACTTAGTGTGTAACTTACTTACCCTGACAAGAGTGGTGGGTTCAGCCGGGCTGAGGTACCTACCCTAGCAAACCAGAAGCCCCATTTCTAGCACCTGAACACACATTTTTCCTGTGTGCAGGTGGGGCCCACTGGCACTTATTTTTGGGGACCGGCACTTAATTTCTTTGAGAGCAAGAGAGAGAAAAGCACAAAAGAGGGAAAGAAGGAGGATAAGAAAGACAGAGCAACAGTGACAAATTTAGAAATCGGGGTAAAAAAACCTGCAAGAGTGAGAAGAATGAGAATGGTGGATTAAAGAGGCATGAGGTGGAATCAAGATTATTCAGCCTCGATATTCGGCTCCCTGACCTTCAAAAACTCTGGCTGCGGGTGCCTAGCAAAATTAAGGACCCGGGTACTTATTCTTTAACAAATTAAGCAGTGAGCACACTACAACCACACTGCAGATTCAAAGTGTACTTCCTGATAGAGATGTACTGACCGCTTTACACCTTTACATTGTAAACACCCAGTACAGTGTGGTGAAGTTACTGAAGCCATGCTTTTGAAGACCACAGTGTTTGTGGGAGTATGCTCTCAATACCTAACGATTGATGGCAAGTTTCTCATAGCTACAGTGGGGAATACTCTATACCTTTGTATTCAGAAGGCCAGATGGCCTTTTTTGGTCGAGACTGTGCAGTGCATGTGCTGCTCTGCGACACATGCTGTATTCAGGTAGGAACGTGAAGCTCTGCCCACTCTCTGCCCATATTTTCTATTGTGTCATTGTCCTCTGTAAACTGTAGCTACTCATTGGTCAATAGGCTTAGTAGTCCCTCCTTAGTACCGCATTGTCTCATTTTGTAACCTCCCATGGCGACACCCCCTGTTAAGTGTATTGTTACTCGGTAGGCTTTAATTACAGCCTCCAAGCGCTATTTTTTCAAATTGCTTTGTCAGCAGGCAGGACACGCTCTCTCATAAAGCTTTTTTTATTTTATAGCACAAGCGCCAAACGCATTTGCAATGCAATAGGTCTCGCATTTGCGAGAGTTTAAGCTATTGGCATTGGAAATGACAATGCCTTTTACTTATCTGTTTTAAAAACAACACATAAATAAAAAGCATTGTCATTTACAATTCCAATAGCTCAAACTCTGGTAAATGCGAGACCTATTGCATTGCAAATGCTTTTTCTAGAAAGTCATCAAGTGAATAAATGACGTTCCGAAGTCATTGGATTAATCATTGCCCTTTGTACCGGATGCACATCCTACCTAGAACGTTTGTTCAACTTTTCTTAAAAAGGAAATACAATGTTCTACTGTGAGTTCAGATTGTCTTCATGCCCAAATAAAATCATGCAACTTCAATTTCTCAGTGCCATTAGTGTAATTTTGTAAGGGCACAAATTGAAAGCCAAACCAGTAACAACATTCTGAAATGAACATGTAACCATGGATTGAAGAATTCTACTATTGCGGTTAGTGCATTGCGTAAATATGTAAATATTTAATGGCTGCATCATTTGAAATTCCCACCACTTCACATTTAGGCAGGAGCGACCTAGACTATTTTGAGTTTATTCAGCCCCAACTGAGCTATTTATGGATTTGTAAACTATGTCTTAATTATCCTTGAGTAACTCCCACATACTTGTGGAAACAGCATTGTGTGAATGGCCTCTCAATTTTTAGGTAGCATTTTTAGGCCTGGCATTAGCTAAGAACTTTTCTTTATAATAAAATTATGTATAAAATATGCTTCTTTATAGGAGTTTTTGAGAACTCTCTTCATCAATTGGTCTGTCAGTATGCCATTCACATTTTTCTTCCACCCAACACACAATACATCAAGGGGCATTGGCTACTTCTGCTTACACACAAAATGTAGTCTCCTGGTGCAATCGCAATCTTACAAAGCCAGTTCACAAACACTGGAAAGCTGAACGTTGGCAGCTGACGAGAAACCAATTGGCTTTACCAATCCTTGTTTATACTTTGTTACTTAGTAGCAGTAATTAAAAAAACATAATTGGGAGCTAGTCATACTACTTACTTTTTTATGACCACATTTGTGGGAGCTCGCAAACTTGTCATCATATTATGTGCATGACTGTCAGCAAATGGCAGCGTGCAGTGAGAGTTCTTCCATTTCCTTAGCTCAGAAAACGTTTTAGCTTTCAGGGCTACTTGTGTGGGTATGAATATATGCATGCATGCATGTATATTTATATGTATGTATGTGGTCTAGGCTCTCCCCCGAGCACACAGCAGGAGCTTGATAGGCGGGTGGGACGGGACACTGAGGCCATTCAGAGGATGACTGTCCACACCAACAACATCCCGACCCACAACTCAGGGGCGGCTCCTCCACTAGGGCAGAGGAGCATCGCCCCACTGCTTCTCACAGTGTGAGAAGCAGAAACATAAAATTGTAATAACTTTTGTTATTACCATTTTATGTTTGGTTGCGGGTGGGCGGGGTTGCTCTGAGAGCAGGGGAGGGGAGGAGTGGTGTGCCTGCCCACTCCAGAGTGCGCAAAGACTGTTTGGTCGGCACCCTGGGGCCGCCCAAACCAGGCATGCAGCCTACATGGAGAAAATGGCATCCCCATTAGCCCCTGGCTGGTCGGCGTCCCGACCAATCACAACGCTGCTTGAGCAGCGTTGTGATTGGCTTAGGGGAGGGAGGGACCCTGGCTGCCTGCTTCTGCTTCCTGTTCCTGGAGAGCAGAGAAGACGCGCGACCCGGCCAGGTAAATGTAATTATATATTTTTTAAATTAAATTAACCCCCTCCCCCGCGTGACCCCCCACCACCCTGCGCGCCACCAGGGCCCCCACCTGCGAGTCCTGCCAGCCGCGACTGCCACAACTAATGGAGTGAATCCAACATGCACTGTAATAGACTTGCAGTATGCTGTAAAAGTACCCTATGTAACACATGGAATTACTACTAATCGGAAGCAAGCAAGTTGGGGTGGGAGGGAGGGGATGTTAAAAGTTCCGTTAACTTTACTTGCATACGAAAAAAAAAAAGGAAGGATTGTAGAGATGTATGTTATGGCTAATGTGAAACAGCTAAGGTGACATACATTTTTATTGTTTATTTTTCTCTGCAAGTGAATACTGTATGCAAATAAAACCCAATAAAGATATATTTAAAAAAATGTATGTGTGTGGTATTCTAGTTCAGTGGGTAAAGTTCTCTTTGGATGTTTACTTCTCCTGTCACTTGCTATTTCTATAGCTGTTGCTCATGAAAAGTTGGAACACTAGTCCTTTCTTATTTGGATGCCTCAAGCGTAGGAAGGTGGTCTTTTTTTAGGCAAGGGCTGTGGTAGTATATTGTTCTTTTTTCCCAGGGAAGAAAAATGTTACAGACCGCTATTCGTAAATAAATGAGGTTTCTGGCACAAAAGGTTCTCACAAGTGATTATTCCTTTGAACAAACCACTAGTTTTTGTTTTACTTTTCATCACTGAAATCGCTGTCCTATCTCTTTATTTCTTTATATTTCATTTTCTTTGTTTCCAAAATGTTCTTCACATACAAAAATAGTACACACAAAAAGGTAAACGGAACTAAAAAAAAAATTGATACCACACAAACAATGGCAAATAATACAAAGCCTGAAACAGTAATATGTAAAAAATATTACAAATTATGAATGATGTAAATTCCATAGAGTAGCCTTTTCTTAATCAGTACAAAGATGTATGTAGTTATGTATATGGTATTTCTATAGTGCCAACCTAGCTAAAAGGAAGTCCAGATATACATATGTAGGCCATTGCATTCCTTCACAATCCTTTTGCATTTTAGTACAATGGCATGTTTTCAGTATCTTGCTATTTTAATTCTAGCTAAGAAAGTTATAATCGAACCTTGTCTTAAGCGTCTCTCTACACACTCGCATTAACAATATGGCCAGCAGTGCCTTCTTTCAGTTAATATTTTGCGGGGTCGTATGGCCTTCATTTGAGAACGTGATTTAAAGATTGTGATTTAATTTCTGGTTCTCTGCAGACATGATTATTGGAAATCAGTTTTCAGTGGTTTAGCAAAATCCATCTTCACTGAAAACTGCAGCTTGCCTGGTATATATCAGCAACTGCTTCAACCATATGGCTCCTATTCTCATTTCCTGCCACTGGTTCCTAATCAAAGCAAGAATCAACTTTAGATTGGCTTAGCTGGTACATAAAATCCTCCATCATGTTTCTCCTCACTATCTCTCTTGCTCACTTAAGACTGTGGTGGTCTTTGCTCTCTGAAGAAATCCCTGGATTGCTGGTACATCTTACTCCCATGCAAGCCCATGCTTGGAAAGAATATTAGGAGAATTCTATAAAATGCTGAGGGGAAAATTGTCAACTGTTTTCTAAGTGGGAGTGAATGCTCTTAGCCAAAGCCATATTCTTAATAAGAAGTAGAAAGTCCCACAGAACAGCTTTTCATATTATCTAATATCTCTTTAACATATTAACACCAAAATATTAACCAAATTACCAGATAACAGGTAATATGGAGGTACTAGTTTTTTAGTTTCCCAGTGGCAAATAGACAAGACATCACATACTAATGCAGTAGTAGGTATATTAAATTGGAAAAGTTAGGAGTGAGCCACAACTTCCAAAAATCTATTTTCTTACAGGTTAAATATAGTCTCTTTTTAAAAATACACGAGGTAGAGAAACATAAATCAATCATTAAAACAAGATCCCCTTATACAATTGTCTAATCCTTTGATATTTGCCAGCTTTCCGAATTGTTGCATCACTATCCCTGTAGAGGTCAGGAAGAAAGGGATTATCCTACAGTAGTTCCATTTACAACAGAAATGTTGTAAAGCTTTTCTATGTTCTTCTACATCCTATGAAGAACTGGGAAAATTTAATACATCATTGTTTCAAGAAGTGTGGATCACTAAATCTGGTCCAGAACGTACATCTAGGTTCAATAAAGGGAATGAAGATAAAAAGAATCATATAACATAAATGTAATACAATTGGGTTTCTCTTCAAAACTAAATCTAGCACACACATGGACAATTTAAAGCAACTATCATTGTGGCCACAGTGAAGTCATATGTTTTAAAGTAACTCTTGAAATGTGTTACTTTGTCATAACATTTGACACTTATAACTAATGTGTTACTGTTATCAGATTTGATCAAAGTCAGTTTATCGAACTTGGAGACATTGAAAGTTGAGTTTGGTATCTCAGGATCTGAACTTGTGACCTACATGAATGGATTATGTTTCTGTCTTGATGTTTTCATTTTGCCTGTAACCTAATCTGTCCCCCTATAATTACAGCTGGTCTCTACCTACACAATCCTGACTCTTCCAGATTGTAGAATGTTTGCCCACTCACCATGCTATATCATATACTTCTTCCTCCAGGTAGTGCTGTCCATCATCCATTTAATTAAAGGGGCTGAGCATGCGTGTGAATGTAGTTGTGTGTGTTCATTATGTATTTCACTTCATTGTGGCTGTTAAAGCAGGTCCGCTCTTAAACCTGTAGTTGGTAGTTTCTTGTCCTTCCCCTACTTAGATCCTTTATTTGTATTGTTTTGCAGACCTGGAAAAGTTATAAAGTTATGAGTTTACAACGTCTTCTAAGATTCTGTTTTCTTCCAGGTTAAAAATAGTCTCTCTTTAAAAATACTCATGATGTATAGAAACATAAACCTAACAAAGGATTTTTACACTCAAAAACTGCATCATCATGTAAAAAGTATATCTTTCCAACCTGGAAAGAACTATTATCTTATCCTTCTCGATTCTGCATGCACCTCATCCAGCTAGATAATCAAACAACATGAGAGTGTAAAATTCACAATGATTTTGGATACAAGTACGACACTTAAGCATACAATCCTAAGAGTGGAACTTAGCATGGGCTGTTGGGGTCAGGTCCTGAGCTGGTTTCTATCTTACGGGCAGAAACCAAGTGGTGAGAATTGAGAACTAAAACTCTGAAAAATCACCATGTGGTGAGGATTGAGAACTACAATGCTGACAAATCAGAAATGACGTGATTTCTGGCAGAGTCTGATTTTGGCTCCTTCACTGCTCTGTCTGTCTATAGAACCCTTTAGTTTGCTGGTATCACTCTCGACCCCTCTCTCACTCTTCACCTCTGCATCAGCAAGGTGTTAAAATTCACACTCTCCAACCTGCACGGCTTCAAAAAAACACTTACTCTGCCAAGACTAGCTAAAAACAACTGCATGAGCCGTCATTATCTCCAGATTGGATTTCTGGAATACAATTCTTGCATGCACCCCTCACTCACAAAGTAGTTCTCTTTTCTGCGGCCAGTCTGGTTACCCCTTCATATCACCCGTATATTGCACAATCACTGCTGGTAACAAATCATGGTTAGGACTAAATTAAAATTTTGTTGCCTATCATACAAAACCATCCAACAACTCAAAGCCTCTTATCTCAGTTTTATGGGCCCTCGGGGTGCCTCAGAAGAAGCACACATACTGTGAGGTATTCAAATGCAGAAGTACATTTGAATACCTCACAGTATGTGTGCTTCTTCTGAGGCACCCCGAGGGCCCATAAAACTGAGAATGCAGAAGTACATGGGATTGATGTGGATCGGCTGAGAGGAAGGCTGTAACCACTCCCCCTCACTTCCACTCCCCATCACTTCCACTTCCCCTTGCTGCCAGTAACAGCCGCGAAAGCTGCGAGGACGCCGTGAAAGATACTGCTGCTCCTTCCAAGCCGATGCTCCGGAACCACAGAGCTAGGGAAACTGGTTTTTGGACATATTCAACAGACCAGCTGGCAGGCTGAGTTCCTGTAACCTGTGACTCGCTATCTTTTTGGAGGTGATAAGAGACTTTATTTACGGCCGGTAAAGCGAGGAGTCAGCGGCGGTGGCGCTGGTACAGTAGACTGAGCACAGAAGCCTGCGAAATAATTGGCACTTGCTAAAGGCGTAAGGCAAGACTCACCTAGGATTTAAAGCCAAATTTCTACTTTTGGTTTGGAGCTGGAGTACACGGAGGTTGATTGCGGTTTGCTGGATGTAAGGCTGGGAGGCTGTCTTTGAGGGCTCCAGGTTTCTTTCCAGGAGGGCAAGTGAAGATTTTGTCCTTATCCACCTGGTTGAGGGTCGCTGGGGAGGCCCATAGGATCCTTAAAGAGTTCATGTAACATCCCTGGCTAAGAATCGGCAGAGCGATTTGCCTTTCATTTTGATTCAGTTTAATTCGTCAAGTCACTGTGCCAGTATAAGGGTGGGTGGGGTAGGTCTGGATTTGAGCAGGGACAGCCATCTGCTCGGGCGCCTTTGGTTCAAGGGGGGGAACAGAGGGGTGGTAAGGGAGCATCTGGGAAAAAATGAAAACCTCAATCTAAACTTTAAATACATCCGTCCATCATTACACAGAAAGGAAGCAGGGAAGAAGGGGGAAAGCTATCTAGTTCGCTCTCAGGTGCAGATGGGGGGCTAAATTGGGAGTTTTCGATAACTTTTTTGTTTTTGCCGTAAACGACAATTTGGTAATAAGATAAATGGGAAATAAGGAATTGCTGAGGGTGGCTCTTTTAATGCAAATGGCCTAAATAATAAGAGGAAAATGAGGGCCATTGAGGCCTGGATAAAGACAGAGAATCCAACTGCCATCTTGATACAAGAAACCCACATACCAGCAGGGAAAACTGCAGATTTTTCAATGTTTAAATCCTGGGCGGCGTATAGGGGTTTCTCTTCATCATCTGCGGCTCACAGGGGGACAGCGATTTTTCTGAATAAGAAATTTCAGGTAGAGGTTGTTAAGTCAGTGAGTGATCAAAGTGGAAGATGGTGTTGGGTCACCTGCAATTTAGGACATAGACCATTGACGTTTGCTAGTTTATACGCCCTCAGTAGAGGATAATCCTACCCCTATGAGGAATTTTTCCAATCCTTAAATCAAGTTTCAGGGGAGTTAATTGTGGGGGATTTTAATTTGTTAATGAATCCGAAAATTGACTCCTCATCTAAAATGAAAAAATAGCTAAAGCAAAAATCATTTAGTCTTGTTCAAAGCTATAGTTCAATCCTCGATATTGTTGATCCTTGGCGGGCTGCATTCCCCTTGGAAAGAGTTTATACCTGTTTTTCAGGCAGGTTCCAGACTTTCTCGCGCATTGATTTCTTTCTTATTTCGAGGGTGTTTGGGCTTTATTTCGCAAAAAGTTTTTCAGAGCGGGCTCTCGGATCATGCATTGGTTATTTTGGAACTGGAACTGGGTGAATCCAAGAAACCTTTTAAAAGATGGCAGCTAAATCGACAGCATTTACTTGAGGAAAATTGGGTTTCTTCTGTTAAAATAGAAATCAGAGAATTCTTTGAGCGAAATCATGGCTCAGCTCCAGTACATATGGTCTGGGACTCGTTTAAAGCTTTTTTTCGCGGGCTTGTCGTGGCTAAGGATGCGGAGAATTCAGAGTGTAGGAAAGCGGAGAAACAAACATTGGAGCAAAATGTGCAACGGTCTATGGATAGATTTCTTTTTAGCCCCACTGTGGCAAATCGTCAACAATTGGATCAGGCTAAACGGGTCTTAGCCGAGAAGTATTATGCTAAAAGTGAATCCCAATTTCATCAGGATCAGCAGAAAATCTATGAGGAAAGTAATTATACAGGCAGATTTTTGGCATGGCAGGCGAGGGAGCGGGCTGCAAGTAATAAAATAACTGCAGTGAGATGCCCTATTTCTGGTACCCGGGTGGAGGATCTGGAAGTAATAGGAGACATTATAGTACAGCACTATGAGAGGATATATGGTCAACATCAATTAATCGACATGTCATCCTTGGGAGATTTTCTTCAGGAAAATGAATTACCGGTCTTGACAGACCTGGAGAAAAGGAACATGGCAAGACCATTCACAAAAGAAGAGCTAGAAGGGGTTATTAGAAAACCTACCGAATGGTAAAGCATGCGGCCCAGATTGCCTCCCCGCTGAGTTTTTAAAAACTTTTGCTAGTGTAATTTCGGATTATCTCCTATTGCTGGCAAATTCAATTTTTGAAGGAGGCTCTGTACCTCATTCTTTCAGAGAAGGGAATGTAGTTAGCTTTTTAAAAAAAGCCAAAAATAGTGAGGACCCTAATTCATATCGCCCGATTACGCTTCTTAATTCGGACTACAAAGTAATCACTAAACTAGTAGCCAATCGTTTTAATGGGAGTGCCTCCCATTTAATTCATCCCGATCAAAATGGCTTAATAGCTGGGAGGCAACTAGGAACTAATACGCATTTTTTAGCAGAGGCACTGGATTACTTTTGAGATTCGGAAGATTCCAGCATTAGTTCTTCTTTTAGATGCCGAAAAGGCGCTTGATTTGGTTATTTGGGAGAGTTTATTTTACATCTTAACAAAATTTGGTATACCCTCCAAAATTATAGGGCTGGTGGAGAATTTATATGTGAACGCAGAGGCCAATATTATTATTAATGCTACTCAGGTCGGCCAAGTAAAAGTCAAAAGGGGAACCAGACAAGGCTTCCCGTTATCCCCGGTGCTATTTGCTTTTTTTATAGAGCCTCTAGCGATTGCAATTAGGAATAATGGGGATATTCGCCCCCCGCTGCCGTCCATGGGTAAAATCAAATTATACGCCGACAACATTATGCTTATTATAAAGCCGGAGGAGGAAGTTCAGGCAAAAGCCTTCCAGATATTTGACCTTTATGAATCGTTTGGAGGGTATAAAATCAATAAAAGAAAAACAGAAATAATTTTGTGTGGGTGTACATCGGCAGTTTTATACCCCGACATTTTCTCGTGTTTTAACTTAAACCCTAAAAGGTATTTAGGAATTTATTTTTCGCCATTTGTCTCGGATTTGTATGATTTGAATTTTGTTCCTTTGTTGCGAAAAGTTCAGGATCTATTCACACGATGGATCTCTCTCCCTTTAACCATTATAGGAAGGGTCGCTTTGATAAAAATGTCAGTGCTTCCGCTGTTTAATTTCCTCTTTTCTGCAATCCCCTGTGTGTTAATGAACTCTTTTTTTACGAAACTAGAGTCAATGTTTACATCGTTCATATGGGACAAGAAAATTCCCAGAATTGCACTCAGCACTTTATATGAGAATTTAGAAGATGGTGGATTAGCCCTCCCCAACTTGAAGGAATACTATTTTGCGTATTTTGCACAATATATGTCTAGATTCAAGCAGGGTTTTCAGTCGGGTCTTTTTATTAATTATTTTATGGATTTAATATTGAAAGAAAATCAGATCCACTGCCCATTATTAATTTTTCGATCCCCTAAATTAGTAAGATATAAGTCTCTGCATTGGTTTTTCCATAAACGCCAGGCACTTTTTAGACGGTATTCTATTCCAGCTGTTAATGCCATAACTTCAATAGCTGATCTCTTTGCCTCTGCAGGCATAAGAGATTCCTCTATAATTATACAAAACTGGCTTAAGGTTGGGTTTTGTAAACTTTCCGATTTTCTTCGAAATGATAAATGGATAAATGGAAATGAAATGTCTCAATTAATCTCAGGTGATTTTCTTCTTTTGGGGTCATATATAATTCTTAGTAAATTCTTCAGTAATCTCGATTTGTCTCAGATTATCGCTCAGAAACATTTAGTTCATGACCTACTGGAAGAAAGGGTAACGAAAAACCGGGCGATTGGAGAAGATATATGGCTAAAATTAAAGGGGTAGATTTGGAGACCAAGGGCATATTAAAATGGGGCAAATATGAAGATCAGGAAATTACAGTAAATATGTGGTCCAAAATCAATAGTTTAAATTTTAGTTCAGTCAGAGGGGCTAATTGGAGGAGGATGCTATATTTTAGTAAGTGGTTATTGTATAGAACCCCTTCTTTTGTGGCCAAGGTCTATCCCAGTCAATCAGGGCAGTGTTTCCGGTGTCATACCCACCCTTCAGCTAATTGGACTCATATAATATTACAATGTCCCTTGGTCCAGAAGTTCTGGAATGAGATCTTTGAGTATCTGGCGAGAGAATGCTTGATATCAATTGGTTTTAATGATCAATTGATAATATGGGGTTATGACCCAGATCTTCCACTCTCTGAGAAATTGATTAAGTTTTTATATATCGGCATGGCTGTCGCCAGATCACTCTTACTTCAAAGATGGCGTACGGATTTAATCCCGTCTAAAATAGAATGGGTTCGGAAAATGGGACAGGTTAAAAAGAGCGAACGTATTTATGCTTCTCGAATAGGGGGACTTAAGAGATTTGACAAGATTTGGGCATTGTACTTTGATTCTGTGGTTTAAAGTTGTATATACTTTGCCCTCCTTTTTTGTTAATAAGGAGACAAACCTTGAGAGTCTAGGTGTCTTTGTTAAGAACTCGCTGCTTTTTAATTATGAACTATTAGAACTGTTGGGTGTTGTTTGATTAATTGGTGTTATTTATTATCTTTTTGAATGTTCTGGATGAATTTTAAAGGATGTAGAATCAGATTTATATTCATGTATTGTATATGGTTTTCAATAAAAAAAAAAAAATGCAGAAGTACATTTATTCAAAATTAATTCCTCACTGACCCCGCTTCTACTGCCTGCAAAAGCTCACTTCTCAACATAAAGTAGAAACGCACCCTCTTCGACTGAGTTTACTTTCCAAATATTTGCCCTTCCTTCTGCTGTATGTCATGCTCCCCATTACATTGGTTGCTCTACTATTCTCTCTCCCTCTTTATTGACACCATGTATTTTTTTCTACATCCTTATCACTGTAGTCTTTTATTTTCTACCTCTTCAGGAAGGCACAAACAGATTGTAAGCTTCTGTTCGCTCTAGATTTCTCCCTTGTATTAGTATTTACTTATGCTATTGTTCTATATTGTTTGCTTTTTATTACAAAATCAATAGACATATTAAAAAAAAGAAGAAACACACCCTTAATTACTTCAAAAAATATTTAAACACCCATCTCTACTGAGTGCTATTAAACTAAGGTCCCTCAAACATTAAATTGTTGTAAAACAACACAACTCCGCTTGTGCTGTTGTATATTGCAATGTAATTTCCTCATAATGTGTTATCTTCTGGCACACTGCTTCCTTTTCTAAGGTACAATATAATGTCAAGTTTGAATTACATGTAAAGCCCCCGTTATACATTGCGTTATACAGTACACTCCAAGAGCACAGTTTAGGAATGTTTTATACAAAAACAGAGATGTTCGAGATTTCCGCTACAATTTGGGTAGATGTCTAACTTTTTGAGTCAGCTGGATTATGCATTGAAACGACACAAGTCTTGGATTTTGGGGCGATATTCCTCCATGTGTACTACTGAAATGTTTCTTCATGTAAAATGGATTGCTGGAGTGTGCCATGCATGCAAGCGCATTTGTACTTAAAAAAAAACAATTTTTAACCTCAACAAAAATAATTTTTCTAATGCATAAATTTATTTTCAACCATTGCTATCGAGTATGGAAAGATCCCTTTCTTTTCCCACCCTGGATAGCCACACACTTCGCTTTTTCAGAAATCGTTTTTCAATCATTTCCGCAGGGGTGACTGAAAATGTGAGAATATATTTGTGGTGAGAGAGAGGTTCAACAGGAACACTGCTTTACTAGGAGAGTGTCCCATTGCAGATATAAAGATAGGACTTCAAATGACATATCTTTGGACAATGCTTTTTATCACACATTTTCGGAGAAATCTATATTTGCTCCATGTGTGAGAGTTCTGCAGTTGCAGCATTCAGTCTTGGAGGGAGGTGGGGGCGTAGAAGAGGTCAGGAAATGGAAATTGTATCTTCAGATTCCTCATACTCCAAATGTCAAACTATTCTCCTGGGAAGTTGCTCCATAGTACGTGATTTCTTTTTTCATTTGGTTTTGTTGGGGTCTATTTTAACTGAAGTGCATTTAAACTAGCCTATCTGCAGATCGAGGATTACTGAACATATATCTTGGAATTAATTTAGCATCTTTTATAATATTTTACGTTTGCTATTCCAGAAAGGTGCTTGAGTAAGAAAAAGAGTTCCAAGTTTTGGCCTTCATTAAGTTTGATATCTCTGGGCTTTGCACATTACCCTTCGTGTGTAAGTACCGTGCTACACAGTAACTAACTCCCCAATGTTTATGTATTTTAAATTTCAACAGAGGCATATTGCTGTAGGAAGACCAGCAGACAGTAAGCCGTATCTTGGCTTTACCGTTAAAAAAAACTGACTATGTAGTTTACCGTGACGCTTTCCACTACTCAGCCCGCTCACCAACACATGGTGTGAGCTGGCTTTGTGGGAGCCCAACACATGGTGCGAGCTGGCTTTGTGGGAGCCCAACACATGGTGCGAGCTGGGTTGTGGGAGCCCAACACATGGTGCGAGCTGGCTTTGTGGGAGCCCAACACATGGTGCGAGCTGGGTTGTGGGAGCCCAACACATGGTGCGAGCTGGCTTTGTGGGAGCCCAACACGTGGTGCGAGCTGGCTTGTGGGAGCTCAGCCTACATGCTGGTTTCAAGTCTCCTTGCAGGGGACTTGAGAGCAGGGATTCTGTACATTTTTGTGGGAGGATCGTACTTGGCAGAGTGCCAGACACAGAGCCAACATCAGCAGTAAATTCATAGCTTGAAGAAAGAGGCTATTAAAAAAAGAAATGTTGAAAAAGATCTTCTAGACAGCTCTTGTGGTATCTGAAAAGAATATTTGAAGATGTCGAATAGCCTTAAAATGAGGTACCCATGCACTCAGGATTAAATATATTCATGTTTTCTTACTTTCAACCATTTTTAATCAGTCTAAAAAAACAGCACCCTGGTGCATGGTTGATGACGTAGTTGTATACTACATGCATAAGCAATGAAAGTGCTGTCGTTTTCCATGCATTGCAATCGTCAATGTGTCTAGTTTAAGACTAATGTTAGTTTTTTACAGGACTTCTTTTATGAAATAATAACCAGGACAGTGACAGCATTCATTAACTTTCAAACAACCTGTTGAGGAATGTGTCTGCCACAAAATCAACGACCCATCAGAAAAAAACTGGTCTTGCTGCGTATAGTACTACCCTAAGATAGTGTACATCTCTCCGATCTTAAGAGACTGTGCTGGATGCAAACATCTTACAGCGTCTTGTTTAAGGCAATGGTCATTGTCCACAAAGCTGTCTATCTCGGTTCCCCTTTTTTTCTAGCCTCCAAATTTACTTGGCATGAAGCTTAGAGAACCTTAAGATCTGCTCAACTGTCTCTACTATGTGTCTCCAGAACCAGGACGGTGACTTCTGGAGACCGATCATTTTCCATCACAGCAGCAAATACATGGAATTTCTTTCTACTGTCTTTACTTAGTGAATTCTCTTCATCTCATTTCAGGAAATTATTGAAAACAATATAAAATCTAAGCAGCTAGTTGTGGTTGTCATGTTACTGAACGTCAAGAAACTCCAGTGAATGTGCGATCTACAAGTGCCATAAAATGATTTGAAGCGGAACCTTTACAAACCACACCTCCCTCATTCTCTCTATTTTTGGCTGCCCCTCTCCCTCTCTCACTCCCTCCCTCTGCTCTAACTCCTTTCTCTGTCCCTATGTCTCTCTTCCCTGTCTCACTCACTCAGTCTCTCTCTTTCTGCTGCTCTCTCCCTCTGACCCTGTCTCTATCTTTCTGTCAGGGCTGAGGGCCTCCATTTCTCACATAGCTATCCTTGTAGAAATCTACTGATTGCTGATTGAATATGAATATGCTTGAGCAGTAATGATTCATGTGTCAAACTATATTTCATTTGGTTGAGAACAGTGGCTGAGTTTACTATTGGGGATGATCCAGGTGCTCAGTTATTGGTAAGGAGCTACATATGAAAAAGGAGTGGTTTTCTATTGGGGTTTGAGAAATGTGCTTATGGTGAGAACACATTTCATCCCCAGAACCCCTTTCTGACCTAAAGTACCTTACTCATCAAATTATCTTAGACTAATTCTGATGGATGACACATTTTGCCAATGAGGCTACTACGATCCACCATACTATTGGCACAAATACCCTAGATCGGTCAGCACAGGTACACCATCACGTTCAGGCCCCACTTCCACGAACAGACACATCAGCTTTCAGACCCCCACCAGACAACTCCGCTCAGTCAGCCTTCTGATCGCCGCTGTCCCTCACATTTGAAAAATCAGAGCCGGTTGCTGTACCTTCTCATATCTGGCTCCTGAAGCATTGAACGAACTCCCCTTTTATATGAGGGTCACCAGCTCAGTCCATGAATTCAGGAAGAAACTGAAAATGTGGCTCTTCACATAGACCGTAGCCAGGGCAGCATCCCCCTCCTCTCACAAGTGCCTGGATACCATCCCATGTGAGATGCATGCTTTGGAAGTCTGCTTAAAATAACATACCATCAAAATCAAGAGCATTTTGTACACCTACCTCTCCAAGCTGGTGCACAGACTGCTGCTTTTGTCAGCACGAGAGAGTGTGTGTGAGGAGTGTTGTCTCTGTGGCAACTGACCTCATCGGTTGAAACCAGGAATACTTCACTGGATGGGTCTTTGGCATGTATCAATCACCCTGGTAGTTGGGTGGTCAAAGCCTGACACTCATACCTCATTCTGACATGCCAATGCAACTCATCATGGAAAGAAAATATGAAATCTACCATAATTGTTGACTTGACATGCTGAAAGTAATTACTGTTGAATGGGGTCAGAGTGCATACATACGTGAATATATTTATTTATCATTCCAAACCGAAATTATTAATTTGAGACTACATTAAAGCCGTAGTAAAGATATTTTCGTTTAGGATCTACTTTATAGCCCTAGGAGGCAGAAACCTCAGGTCAAATTTTTGCTAGTAAAGCATCTGTAAAGCTTTTCCTATTTATTTATTTATTTACTTCTCTTTGCCATTGCGATGATTCTGCATTGTCACAATTGCATGAAACAGAAAACCGATACACCGGCTGTCAGTTCTGGTGATGTTCTATGCGCTGTGCTTAGCTCATTGAGTCAAACACTGTCTCTTACAGAGGATTGCCCCATAAAGGTGGTTAGTTGTGGGAATGGGTCCTCAGTGGCCATATTTGGCTACAAGGATTACCTACAATATAGCTTGGAAACAAAAGAGGTGCTGAGTCTGCTTATTGGCATGGTTGGGATGGCACACGTTGTCATGGCAAAGCAGAGAATAGCAAGTCCTACTAGTTTCTATCGGCAACACAGATGCTGCTCTACAACAGAAGGCTCCGATTGGAATATAAGTGGGACTGTCCCTGACCCGCATCGTGGGGAAAAGAAGACTGAAACTCCTATCTGCAGGAAGAAATGGCAGAGAGCGAAGACATATGAGGGAGTGTTGTTAAGGTAACCGAAAGCCAACAGGTCTGGTGATGTTCGCCAGGCTTTTGCCTTTGTTAATGCTTCTTTTGTATTGATATGGTTTTTTCAAAGTTGTATTATTCAGGAAGCTGCTGGGCTTTCCTCAATCTTAGAAAATGCAAAAAATATTGTTTTTGGTCTCAAAAAGCACACATTGCCACAGTAGCCCCTGGCACTTAAAGGTGCTACTTTGTGTGCGATGTGTTCCTTGTGAGAGGATAGAATGCTGCCACTCACAGTAAAGTTAGCCATGGGCTGAAGAGGGCTGACCCATTGCCCCATGCTATATGCTGCAGTGGGTGATGAGACAATAACAGACCAATCGATGAAGAGGGCTGGATGAAAGCACCTATATGTATTTTGCGTAAATAACTGTAGTAAAATCAAAACAACACCAGAACTAAAAAGTCACAGCAGGATGAACATCCATTCAGCCTTTCCGCAACAGATGAAAGTTGGTCACTGAGTAACAAAGAGACACCCAACCATTTATAGAGTCCACTCTTCGAGAGACAGATTGAGCCACTGGTGCTAATTGAAGCTTTTCAGAAAAGAACCGCAAAACATCTCACTGTACAGAATGTTCTTATTCATAATCTAAAGAAGTCCATATAAGTTCAACGCGCTTGCATTAATTACTGCAAGAGGGCAGGAACAGAAACAATGTGTGCAAGAACATGGAGGGATAGACAAGTCTGAGGCTTAGGCACATAAATGGTCAATACATAAAAGAGCATGGGCTCACAGTGTTCCTAAGAGTATAGCTGATGCATTTGCAGAGTCTTATGAGACTTTTGTCAAAGGAATCATTGACTGTAGCTTTGTTTTCTATCATAATTAACGCAGGGTTAAAATACCGCCCAGGAAGGCACGAAAAAAAGAACAAGAGCATTTTGATTTTATATGCCAAATTGGTTTCGTTCCTCCATTAACCCACCATCCAATGTATAATCTTATTAACTGGACCATATTAACTATTCCATGATTGCATTTAAGGAATAATATGAAACATAATCTTGCACTGGGTTTTCTAATCTTATAAGGCCTGCCCTTCAGCAACTCAAGATTCATAGTATCGAGAAGAGTCTGTGGTTGATTCTCCGCCCTTGATTCAGTTGGATTGTTTGACAGGTGATAGAGTGTGTTTTAGACTACTACAGGTTTAATGGCTTCTCTAAATTTCTGTAATGTGTCTGTCACATGATCTGATGGCATCCTACTTTTGGGATTAGTGAGGCTCTAAAGCAGGGGTGGATTTCCTCCTTGCTTCAACTGGAATGTCTTAAACACATATTTTGTCTCAGCTTCTCTAGTGCCAACCTGCACTGTGGCAACTGTGCCTCTGGAAAAGGGAGTAATGGAGCGGATAATTTCACCTCCAGTAAGCGTGTGAGGTAAAGTTAGTGTTGGTTCCTAAAAGTAGTGGAGCCATGTGGGCCTCAATAAATCCTGTTTGCCACATCAGCAGGACCTGGAACTCAGATCTATGCATGCAGTCTCTGCTTTAATGACTCTATGAACGAATTGTTACATCTGCAAGATACTGCCCTAAGCTTTTGTTTCTCTATTTTTTTATATTATATGGATTTGTTTTGATGGATCTGATTTTCTTTTTTACTTCCTGAATTAAACATATCAAACTGTGTATAAATTAAGGTAAAATTGGTGCTCTACTGTGACTGATATTCTATATTGTCAGAACCGTACAATTCAATATAATTCAATATAATCAGGCTCCACTGGGTCATTTACTGCCGATCAAGTGTACTAAGCGCAGATACTGTTGTTAGAGGTAAGAATCCAAATGCCCATCAGCATCTGTGCAGGCATCACAGGCACTTCAAGGGTAGGTCAACCAGACCAACACATGTAGCACCAGCACATGACTGGCCGTAAATGCTGTGGTGCTCAACTACCTCATCTAGTTCTGTGCACTTTGGGAAAGGCTCTAAATTTGATTTGCAAAAGGACACAGAGTCAATGCATGGCTCATTGCTCAACTTGCTGTAGCAGTACCATGTAGGTTGAAAGGACCCAGTATTGGGCTTTCCTGCATCTAGGTTCCTTTGTCTTTTTCTTGGACCAAAATTCATCATCATCAGCACAGCAAACATTCTGCTCACATGCTCTCAAGAAGTTCGGGAATGCATTTTATTGCACAATTCCCTCCAACAAAGGAAAAATAAAAAGCAGTATAAAACAAATTCAATGGCTAAAAACAGATTCAATTTGCCAAAAGATTAAAAGCTTCCAACACGATCTTAAATCAAACAGCTATTGGTGTCTAGATAATCCAGCCTCCTACACCTCCAGGCACTTCCCCATCTACAAAAACCTAAAAATGTGTCCCAGAAACGAGTCAGGGCATTTGTATCAGCACATGCTTGAAGGGTAAATTCATTATACGTCTAATTATGTAGCAGGAACCAAAAAGTATGTGTGCGTGGGTATCAACTTGTCATACGCGTTGAGTTCAAACAAGCACAACTCCATCATCTGTATCACAGCTTCCTTACACCATCTATTTTTCCAGATGTTGTGTCTGATACATGTCCATGATGACATTAAGGAGGGGCAGTTAAAAGTACATGATTGTCCAAACTGGTTGACAAATGGGAGATTGTTCTCATGGTTTCGGCATTGAATATGTATACCACTGGTTTCTGCAACTTTAATTATATGCATTGTTGAAAGTTAATAAAGTGTTAACAAAAACTTGTCACGTAACTTCCATTCACTATCACATACATCTGAAATGCCCCCCCCCCTTATTAAAATTATCTAAAATATCTATAAGCATTGACAACTCAGTAGAAAATTGAAAGTATTGAAGTTTGTAATAAGGCTTTCTTAACATCGCAGTCAAAATTAAATATTTTACCTCCTCCTTGCTGTTTGAAAGTGTCTATAGATCTAAGCATTATTACATAGGTAAGTAAGTAAATTTATTGTGCAGTTAATTAAAACCATTACAAGCAATCGTCAATTTACAGTTTCGTGGTAAAAAGGGAACATAACAAATTACATTAGTGTTGTGGCAGTTCATCAGTAAAAAAAACACTATTAAGAATGCGAAATAAGAGCTATTAAAATGTGGTTAGTAGTTTATGAACATAAAATTAACCTGAAAGCTAGCCCAAACCTCTTGTATCGGTGCTTCCTTCACAGCAGAGTGTGTTAGGAAGGGAGTAAAGTGCCATGTGCGCTAGTAGCTAGGAGCCATAGACAGACGACCTGGGAGCAGAGGCAAGCACGGTTATTACATAAGGTTCACAGCTTAATTGGGCGCTTGTGAGTAATGCCTCTTGGGTTAATATATGGCTCAAATGACAATGAATAAGCCTTCGGGATTTCACATGCCTTTTTGCCCAAACATTATACAGGCATGAGCAGAGGCCTTTGCTGGTAAGTGACGTTAGCATGATTATATGATTTTTCCTCTCTGCCAAGTGATGCTCACGGGTTTGAATGAGGAATACAGAAGTGTGTGTAACCTGGGGGATCTAGGGTTTAAGGCCGGCAAAGCTAACTCAGCAATTGATGTTTTAAAGTAACTCATAAAATACCGCTGCTAAACGATGTAATCGAATAATTTTTGGAATTCAGAAAAACTACTCAACAGACTTGGAAAACCATTCCTGCCACTCCGACTGTAAAAAAAACACACTCCAAATAATTGCATTCCATTGGCGAAGGGAAGGGAGAAAGGGGCAAAGTTGACTGTGCTAGGGACAACAAAGGTTATGCTGTATTTTCTCCCTCTAATTTGCGGGTACTGCTCAATGAACAGCCCAAGCAACTTTAGAAACAAGGCCAAATGTAGCCGAATTTACTAAATGATAGTGCCAAGATACCGACGTAATTGTACTACAAATGCCTTCATCTGCAAAAAGCTATCATGACAACAGCATCAACTACTTATTTATTACTTCACAGATCAAACTAAACAAGACATTTTACACATTATTTCAAATGACAACAAATGTATTTTAAAGCACACCTTTGTTTTTTGAAAAATCCTGTCCAGTTACACTTTGTACAAAAAAGTGAAAAACCCAATAGTGTAAAGGAACACACTTCTGACTTTGGAAACTATGTGAACCTTCTCTCAGTTGTAGGAGATATGAAGTTGTGTGTGGTTCCAAGTTCACTCCACTATAACATAAATGTCAACATTCTAGAACAGGAAAGTGGACGATTTAGAAATATATAATCGGTGGAATGTATTTTTCCCATTGACTTCTTTTGAAGCGGAGGCAATTTCAGGCAGGAGACACCAAAAATAAAGCCATTTTTTGGCTTCCAAAAACCGAGGACTCCCACCTAAGTCCGCTCTGTTGGCATGTATGCTATAACACAGTAGTCAGTTCATTCCACCAACAATCATGTCATAACTAACAAACATCCTTAGGCACACATTTTCCACGTAGTCTCCTGCACTGTCTCAGGCAGTGCTCCTTTGACCTGTTTGAATGTGGTCACAGGGGACACACAATATGAACCCAGAGATAAAGATTAGCCTCTGCACGCAATGGGATTTCATATTATCTCAGGATGGCATGAGAGTAAGGCACAAACAGAACAAACGTGCATTATTATGTGAATAAAAAGGTCCTCCCATCTGTTCCCTATCTTTTCTCTAGTCACTTTTTTTTCGAATACAATGGTGCACACCTTGTGAATGAGTACAATTAGGAAACTGTCATTGGTCTGGTGCAAATTTGAATTGGGCTCATGCAAATGCTTGATTTAAAATGAGAAGGTTAACACCTAAAACTTATATTTTCACCTTGTACATCTGTTCCATTAAATGAGGACTGGGATCACTAAGATGTGGGATCACCATAGTAGTAAGCCCTAGCTAAGCCTGGATATTCACATTGCATTTGATCTTAATGTTAGGCAGATTCAACTAAACGTAGTATCATATGTTAACCTCTTGTGTGACCAATCTGCCCATTGTAAGAAAAATGCTGCTGCAACAAATGATGGACAGAATGCTGAATAAATCAAACATTCACCCCCAGTCAAGAGATCTGGGTTAAATCCATTGTTCTTTTGCTCACTACGCCATCCCAGTTTGCACCCAGCCATATGCAAGTCAGTCTTGACCCTGCTCCTCATGGGAACAGTCCAGCCCGAACTGCCAAGTTGGGTCCGCCCTGGACCGGAAATAGGCATCCTGGGACCGGTTTTGGGGTTTCACCCCTCATCAGCCAGGCTAACTTGGATCCAGTGGCACAGCGAGTAAAGCGCCAAATTAGTGTGGTGCAGTGAGCAAAATAATGATGTATTAAGCCCAGTTCTCTTGACTGGGGGTGAATGTTTATATTATTCAGCATTCCGTCCATCATTTGTTGCCACAGCACTTTTTACCCTAAGTGGGATGGGTATGCCCAGATGTGAGTCCCTGGCCCGCTGTGTCACTGGATTCAAGCTAGCCTGGCTGATGAGGGGTGATACCTCAAAAGTGGTCCGAGGATGCTTGTATCCAGTCCAGGGAGGACCTGGCTTGGCAGTTCGGGCTAGACTGTTCTCATGAGGAGCAGGGTCAAGCCTGATTTGTATATGGCTGGGTCCAAACTGGGGTGGCGTAGTGAGCAAAAGAATGATGGATTTAACTCAGATCTCTTGACTGAACGTTTGATTTATTCAGCATTCTGTCCATCACTTGTTGCCGTAGCACATGGTAAGAAAAAAATAGTTGTTACAGGTTTGAAATTGAGCATTTGTATGCTATCCATGAACCAAAACATTTGACAGCAGTAACTGTTCTCAAATAGGATCAGCTTGGTAATTTAATCAACTACAGTGCACAAGTCATCACGCACAGGGGTATCTGTGTCTGCAGAGTCCATGTGGATTGTATTTTCAATGATGAAGATACAGCATAGCACAACAATCTTAAAGCAATTATCTTCATTAAAACATTGCAAATTGAATTGCATGCTGTGTCTACCTCCATTCTCTTATAAAGAGCAGCAAGGGATTGCCACAGCTATCAGAAACAAATACATGGTTACATGTTCTTCAAAGAGTTCCCTTAATTTCAAGGCACAGCAGGAAATACACTCACGAAATGTGGGGCATGATTTAACTAATGAGAGTGCTGGAAAATGTGCTGGAGAATGTCCGTCACGAGACAGCGGTGCAACATGTGTCCAAAATAGCATGTTAGTTGCATTATATATGTAAAAACGAGATAGTTTATTTTTCAAATTCAGTAATTTTCATAATGTACACCATTTTAATTCAGTTATATTGAGGCTTCGTTTGCAATGCATTACATTTCTTAAACCCAGTATCCATTACTGATTGTAATTTTCGTTTATAATTATATTCAGAAAGACTAACAGGATTTCAGGAGAGAAATTTGATATTTCTCAGAGAATAAGCCACGCGTGGAGTTTTTTTTTTATGCCGATAGAAAATTGCCTTCTGCTTCACGTGCAATAGAAATCGTATTTAGATTTTCCTGTCAGCCTTTCCGCTCTTGTGCACCCTATTTATCATTTTTCTCTTCCAATGGCAGTGATTCACGGTTCAGCAACTCTATGCTGATTGGATATAAAAAACAAAAACCCTTTCCAAAATAGGAATCTTTCAATATCATCTGGTTATCACTACTCCTTGCCGGTGATCATACACCCTAAAGTTAGGACCTTGCTCATGACGTACCTGGCCGGATCGAATCTTCGTGGGCCTATCTCAAGCGATTCTTCTCACTCATCATATTATCGCTTCCTTTGTAGTTCAATCAATCAATCAGGCATTTGTTAAGCGCGACTACTCACCCGTAAGGGTCTCAAGGCGCTGGCGGTGGGGGGGGTGCAGGTTCCAGTACATCAAGGAGGGGGGTCTGTCGAAGAGCCAGGTTTTGAGGTTTCTTCCGAAGATGGGGAGCGATGTTGTCTGTCTGAGGTGGAGCGGAAGGGTGTTCCAGGCTCTGGCCGCGAGGAAGGAGAAGGAGCGGCCTCCGATCTGGTCTTTCTGGTGCTGGGGACCACGGCGTAGGAGAGCCGGGCTGATCGTAGGGTCCTTTGGGGTGCGTGGAATTTGAGTCAGCTGTTCAGGTATGCTGGTCCGGTGTCGTAGAGGGCCTTGTGTGCGTGGGTGAGCATCTTGAAGGTGACTCTAGCCTCGATGGGGAGCCAGTGGAGTGTGCGCAGGTGCTGGGAGATGTGGCAGTGTCTTGGCAGGTTGAGGATCAGTCTTGCGGCGGCGTTCGGGATGTTCTGTAGCTAGCGGGTGAGGTTTTTGTTTATTCCGGCGTAGAGTGCGTTGCCGTAGTCGAGTCTGCTGGTGACCAGGGCGTGAGTGACGGTCTTTCTGTGTTCGAGGGGGATCCATTTGAAGCTCTTACGTAGGAGGCGGAGGGTGTGGAAGCAGGAGGACGAGACGGAGTTGATCTGGCGGTCCATTTTGAGCTCGGAGTCCAGGATGATTCCCAGGTTGCGTGCGTGGTCCGTGGGGGTGGGCGGGCTTCCGAGGGCGGGGGGGCCACCAGGTGTCGTTCCAGGCATCGGGGTTTGGGCCCATGATGAGTGCTTCTGTTTTGTTGGTGTTTAGTTGTAGGCAGCTGTTTTTCATCCATTTGGCGACGGCTTCCATGCCTTCTCGAAAGTTGTGTCTGGCGGTGTTGGGTTCGTTGGATAGGGAGAGGATGAGTTGGGTGTCGTCTGCGTATGACACAAAGTTGAGTCCGTAGGTTCTGACGATGGGGGCGAGCGGAGCCATGTAGACGTTGAAGAGCGTCGGGCTGAGGGAGGAACCCTGGGGGACTCCGCAGGTGGTAGGTGTAGGGCCGAGAGGAAAGGGGAGAGTCTAACCCGCTGCGTTCTGCCGGAGAGGAAGGAGCGGATCCAGTCGAGGGCCTTGTCCCGGATCCCTGCGTCGTGGAGTCTGCGTATTAGGGTGCGGTGAGAGTCTGTGTCGAACGCCGCTGAGAGGTCGAGGAGGATGAGGGCTACTGTTTCTCCTTTGTCCAGTAGGGTGCGGATGTCGTCTGTTGCGGCGAGGAGGGTGGTTTCCGTACTGTGTTTTTTTCTGAAGCCGGATTGGGAGGAGTCGAGGATGTTGTGCTCTTCGATGAATGTGGCGAGTTGGCTGTTGATGGCTTTCTCGATGACTTTCGCTGGGAACGGGAGCAGGGAGATGGGTCTGTAGTTTTTGAGGTCGGTGGGGTCCGCCGAGGGTTTCTTCAGGAGGGGGTTGACCTCAGCGTGTTTCCAGTCGTCGGGGAATGAGGCGGTCGCCTGGGAGCGGTTGATGGTGTGGCGGAGCATGGGTGCGATGGTGTCGGTGGCTCTGTTGAAGATGTGGTGGGGGCAGGGGTCCGTGGGGGCCCCGGAGTGGATTGACTTCATTGTCTTCAGTGTGTCTTCGGTGGTGAGGGATGTCCAGTTGTCAATCTCTGGCTTCAGGGTGTCGGGGTGGTTGGTGAGGGTTCAGTGTGTTGGTTGTCTTCGTCGAAGTTGTCGTTGTAGTTGGATCCTCATAGGAGAGCTACGCATCGCTCGTAGGCTAGCATGCATAACCCACTGTCTCTTCTGCAACAATAACAAGCATTGGTAAAGCCAAAGTGTTTTGGTTGCGTTTGTAATCCCACTCCTGAATAAATATATATACATATATATTTTTTTTTTAAACAATTCTTTTCTATTCATTTAATGGGAGATGATTCCTAGTACTTTTGTGATGTAAAATCTGCACTGTTATGCAGGCACTCCAGATGACGTACGTGAAACAGTGCACAGCATGAGTTGAGGAGGGTAGATAGAGCTAAAGGCCACGCTAAGGACATTTAAAAAAAATTGTAGCAATAGCTATGCGCACAGCAGTGTTGTCAAGCCAGACCTAAAAACGTATGCAATGAAGACAAATGAATTAAGAGATGATCTTTGTGTCACAGTGAGAAGACCCTTCCTCTCCTAGTACAGCCTCTATTAAACAGCTCTATTTATTGACTATCGCTCAGTGCACTCCCATTAAAGAATATTAGTCAAGAACGCATTTCCTCAAATGAATGGTGTAGTTTAAATGTTCCTTTGAAAAAACATGCTGCTTTCAAAACCATTCCACAATTCCTTTAAGTGGACTCATTCATGTTTTTCTTGATGCATGGGTCTATGTATTTCCTACACCAATGTGTTCAGTCAGACAAGACTGTAGTTATGCAGTCAATGAGAAAACCTATAGATGTGTGGTGAAGGAGCAAACCTATACTCATCTTGTCAATCAAACACAGCTACAGTTTTGGGCAGTGCTTAAATTGAGCCAGTGGTTTCCGGTACTTGGCACCGGCACTTAATGGTCAACAGTGGCACTTATGACAGTTTGCCACATTGCGGCCCTGTTTGTGTAATTTAGAGATGAACAGAACAACATTTGTTTCCTAATGCAATATACATTAAAAATGACTTATACCTGCCGGTCGAAGCCATTCTTATAGCTTTGGGGGACTGAAATAGTCTGAATTGTCACACTTGTAGGAGTGTGATGGTTAGTCGTTATGTTGGTACTGTCACTGGCAGCACTGGCAGGGAAAATGGGTGGTGCAAGCTGCAGTGGCTGCCTGACAAGGGCCCTGGCACTTATTTGTTTACAAATAAAGCACTGGTTGTGGGATAATATAGACAGACCTATAATGTAATAATTCATGATACAAACCTATCAATGTCTTGTCAATGAGACAAGCCTATACTTATGTTATAAATGAAACACACCTAGAGTTCTGAGGGCATTCAGACCAACCAATATTTGCATGGCCAATCAGACAAAACTTCAGTTTGTTTGTCAATCTGACATGCCTACAGATGGGTAGTGAAACAAACAAACCTTCAGTCATTCAGACAAGCCAATAGTTGTGTGGTCAGGCAGATAGAACTACTGCTGCCAGCTTCTTTCCCACTCCACACTCTTTAGTGGACATTCACTGCATCTTCCTTTTTCCAATCTATCACGCCATCATAACCATTCTTCCCTCGAGGGCGAAATAATGCCCAAACATCAGCACAGTCTACCAACACTGGTTTTTGCTCTCTTTGCCTATCCATATTCCAATGACTACCTTTCTGGCAAAGAGGCTGGCGATGACCATTAGCACGCCTGCTTAGTTACATAAGAATAATGTTTACCATTATGCACTTAGAGATGCAAAAGTACTCCTTAAATATCTAGGTTCGCTGTTCACATGTAGGAGTAGCACTGATTTTTCCATGTGCTAGTTGGCAAAGTATCTCAAAGGCTTGTAGGGAACGCCTCGAGCCTGACTGAAAACAAATGGCTGAAGCAGAAACACATGATCATGTCCAACAGGAGCAAAGGGAGGCCGTCTGAGTGATATATGGATCTACCAAACTGTGAAGGTCAAACAGCTGGTACTTGTTAAAGTTTTTTTTTTTTTTAAACTTTATTTATTGATTTTCCATATACATAACAAGGCTTCCAGTGTACGACAGGCAATTAATACATCATGTTACATTGTACTATGCAGACAGTTCATCACAGTATACATTCGGGGCAGTGTGTTTGCTTAATCTAACAACTTTATCAGATAATTGACTTAGGTAGGGGTCCACCAGGCCTATGGCCTCGTTTTCCTATCCTTATAGGAACATGGAAGTTTCAGACCATGGGGCATGGCTATCTCGATCTCATATCTCCAGCCAATTTCTTCGAGACCATTTTATGCATTGTTACTGGTACAGTCCCCAAGTCGTCATTCCGTTATTCTTAATCTTATTGCATTACCGTGTGCAGCATGTTACAACCTAGGTGTGTTGCTGGATGCTATGTGAGCTATTTCTTCCCTTTCCTCAGGTGGTGTTTCTTCAGCATCGCGTATGAGTAAATATTGTGTAAGAGGGCTCCATATGTCTTTAGGGCCGTGAGCTCCGCGGCAATGTTTCTGCATATATAGTAACCTGTTCCTGACAGTAAATTAAGTCCTCTAGCCATTCCTTAAATTTAGGGGCACGTCCTCTACCCCACCTGCATGCCACTCTGCGTTTTGCTAGCAGTAAGGTAATTGTGACATATCGACGGCGGTACTTGTTAAAGTTGAAATATATACCTGTCTAACTCCAACTACTGCGCTGATTCACAATAATATGAATGCATCACACTGTACAACAAAATTCCACCTCTACAGATTCTCACACCATGCGCACGAATTGTGACTGCTGGAGATAGTCTTTGAGTCCATCGACTCTATCTATAATGCTCAGAGAGCACGTTAAGCGCACAGTGACTTAAGTATGGGGTGGCTAACAGCTGGGAGGCAAATAAAAGCAAAATGTTAGACTCAGGAGAACTAACATTTAAATTATTTGCAAACATGCATACAGAGGAATGACACACGTTAAGTCCACCCGTTTATGTGATCACTTTGCTGACTGATAATCTTTTCTGCTAATTAGAATGCTGACATGATGTGCCAGGGACACATTGCACATTTATTTATTTTTAACTGGACAATATTGTGCGATTTGAGATTGAGAGGTGAGATTGAGAGGTGAGAGTTGGGTCTGAGGGTCCATTACTTATACCAGTTGCCAACTTTGAGGTAGGAGAAGGTTCTGGAGGTTTTCACCCCCAGAAGAGCTTGTAACATCCTGCCTCCTTGACCTGGCCCCAACTTGCCTGGGGTCACAGAAAACTAGTGTTAAACCCTTTGTGAGAGTGCTGACACAGAGCTTTTGTGATGTGGAAGTGTCGCAGGTGACAATTCCTCCTTCTCATAAATGCAGAGATGACACATCCTTCCAACATCTATTCCTCTTTATCGCACTATCTGGGAGTAATACACAAAGACCAACTGCCAGCTACACCCAGTAATGTGACCCAGGATATAGGCTGCAGGCACTAAATGACAAGAACATGCCAACTTTCTCACAGTGGTATTTTCAGAATTATGACTTAAAATCCAACAAAACAATGACAGAGGGTTTTGAATTCGAATTCTTTAGACACCAAAATTGACATTCCCACCTGCTCCCAATTGAATGTTAGCACTTAATAAATGTAATAAGATAGCCTAATGCTATCCTATTATGGGAGAGGTAGGCCTTGCAGTAGTGAAAAATGAATTTTAGAGTTTTTCAGGACCAGGGCATGTGAAAGTTAAATGTACATGTCCATCTTTTTAAATGCACTGCACCCTGCCCTATGGGCTATTTAGGGCCTGCCCTAGAGTTGACTAATATGTATTAAAAAGAAAGGTTTTACACCTTGCAAAAGGTTTATTTTGCCGAGTCAACATGTCAGTGTAAAACTGCACACACAGGCTGCAATGGCAGGCCTGAGATATGTTTAGAAGGCTACTTAAGGCTATAATATGTGCTGCAGGCTCACTACTAGTATTTATTTTACAGGCCCTGGTTACATGTGGTACCACTTTACTAGGGACTTACAAGTACATTAAATGTAGCAATTGGGTGCAAGCCAATTGTACCATGTTTAAAGGAGAGAGCACAAGTAATTTAGCAGTGGTTAGCAGTGGTAAAGCACAAAGCACAAAGAGTCCAGTGGTAAAGCACAAAGAGTCCTATGTCCAGCAAACAAGAAGTCTGCAAAAACACAAGAGGATGGAAGGCAAAAACTTTTGGGGGAAACAACGCCAAGAATGTCAGGTCTAACACAACCTCTGAGGCCAAGTGTTGCAAAGGAATTGCCAGGGGTAGCAGGGAGCAAGCCAAGGGTCACAGCTGCGACCCCTGGCAACCCCAAAATAACATCTATGAGACATGTTCACACAACTCAAGTTTTCCTATAAAATGCATTTGATCGCAAAAACAAGTGGCACCTGCAACTGTAAATCACAAATTACGTGTCACAAAAACAGAATTTACTAAAATGTTTGTTCACAAGTAATACTTATGACTCTGCCAAATCTTTCAGGGGAGTGGATTTTTTACAGCCGTCAAGAGTCTCATAGGGGCAGGAAAATAGTTATTCAAGTGGTAGTTCCCATTGTAAAGGCAGGTAACACCCACAAAACTGTAACTTGTTAGGTCTGTGTTTTAACCAACATATTCATATTCAATGACTGCTGTTGCACTGATTGTAATGGAAAGACCCCAAAAACCTCCTTATCTAAGACAGCTTTGTGAAGGGAATGGAGTATTCCATTAGAAACCGGACATCGCATGGCCATGTTGACTGAAAGCCTTTTGGCATGGTCAATGCCTGTTTTGTTTTATAATGGTTTTGTAAAATGTTATTGTTGAGGAAGCTGTAGGGCCCATGCCAGCATAAAAAAGACAGCATTGTCTAAAAGCAGAAATATATTTTTAATCTTAAAAACACGCATTGCCATAGTAATCAATAGACCTGAAGAGAACTGCTTTATATGTGGATCGGCTCCTTGTGGAAGAGCAGAATGTGGTCACTGACCATGAAGTTAGTCAATGGCTGAAGTGGGTGGACCTAAAAAGGGAACATTTACTCTATCTCTACACTTTCTGATTGCCTACTCTTCTGCACCATGCCATCTCTGCGTGACTGATGGGGGTACACATTTTTTTCACACAATGTTTACATGGACTAGGCAATGCGATAAATTCAGCTTCATTTCTTTATCTCGAACAGCACGGCCACCCAAGAGCTATCCCAAATCGATTTCACTGTTCGAAAGATTTCTAACAGCAGAATGTACAACAGCAACTACATCTGAACTCATGCATGTCTCTCAGGATAACAGGCTGTTCGAATACAGTGTGACTCCATAAAGAGGTATTATGATTCGTGGATTGCCCCACGTCCATGAGCTGTGATTAATATCTCCTAGAGGTGTATATCTAATTCCGGAGGGCGGTGTTGTGAAATGAGGAACTTAGAATGCCAATATGTGAGTGCTATAAATGAGTTAGTTTCATGTGGGTTGTGCTGGTCACACGCAAGCATTCAGCTGCCCATGTCTGGAAGCCTTAGGAAGCAAAAGGAATTGGAGATTTTCCTTGTGCCACACACGCATCTTCAATCCATTCTCTCATATAGTCCAGATAGTGTCTCTTGGGCACATGGACTAGAGGTATTACATATCCCAGAATGGTCTCGACTATGCCTTCAGTAATAAAATTGCCATTTTGGGCACTCTTCTGGTGGCTTTATTAGGACCCAGTGGGGCCCAAACTGCCAAGTGGGAAGTCTCAGACCTGCACTGCCTGTTGCTTGTCCTTTCCAAGTAAAATTGGAACCTACATTCTGGATTGGTTGTCTAATGTTTATTAAAATACGAAATTGCTTTTAGAAAGAATGTGTTTTTTTCACACATGCAAACACATTAAACTACATGGACTCTCACATCTCTTTTGATACCTACTTTATCCCCTGTCCCAATAGCACACCTTATAGTGGTAATACAAGAACACCGCCAAAAACTAGACATGCTTTCAGGCATGTAACATGCTTCACACAAACATGCCCCAGCATCGCATTACATACCACAATTACAGCATATTGATACAGTGGGAGACTCACACCTTCCATCCTACCCACACAGGCACTATTAGGAGAGGCAAAAAGTTGCTTCATCCTCAGACACAGGCTATAACGTCAAGTCAAAATACGACTACTCCCATTGGGACGTCCCATATATAGTTTTCTGACAATAACTCTCCATAGTTGTTTCTGGATAACCTGTTGGTGTTAAATAATCATGTTTCCTGTGTTTATCACCATACAGGCAGCCCTAGTTCCTCTGCTTTATCTCTATGGTCTCTGAACAATACTTGGAGTTTCGTCTATGAGATGAGAAAAGTCTTCTCTAAAGCTTAGTAAGTGAAGCACTCACTGCAATAAAAGTGCCATCATATTTCTGCTACATAAAACAAATTATTATCATACAAATTAACCAATTTAATTGTTCCATCAAACGTTTATGTACGTCTGCCAATGTCATCAGCATATGCAGGAAGTAAACATATTTGCTCTCTGCAATAGTTTACCATTGTTTTATAAATTCCATGCATTTAATGACTACTGAGGTTTCTTCTATTACGTTAATCTGATCACAAAAACATATGTACCACTAGAAACAAGCCATAAATTAAGGCAATCCAAATCTGGGGGGTTATATCTCAAATGCATAGCCAAACTTCACATCAATCACTCTATGGAAATCAATAACAGGAGTTGCAAAAAGTAATAACTGTTTTTGCTTGTGATGGAAAATATTATTAAATGTGAGCGATGGGGTCACTTAATGATATGTTCCCTCTTTCTCAGCATTTGTTTCTGATAAAGACCTTATTCTGTACTGCAGAAAAGTGTGGGATTCTAGAGACACAGGGAAAGGACCTAAAGCTCATTTTGACATTTGTCAGAGGATTAAGATATTTGTCCAAAGGAAGAAGAAATAATGATCTAAAATTGTGCATGAACTGTTATGTAAAAACGTCTGGAGCTCAGACAACAGGTGTATGCCTTTATGTTATAATAATAATAAATATTATTATTATGACTACTATTATTATTACTATTGTTATTCTTATTAGTATAGGAAATCAGTTCTTCATTCCTCCAAACTCACCCAATAGACATAAATTCCTCTCCTAAAAAGTAATTAAAAATCACCAGTCAACGTGACCTGCATCAAAGACATGACATACAAAAGTGATTTAAACTTGCCCTGGAAAGCCAGCAGTCTCACACCGCAATGTTACTTCTTGAATCCAAAAAAATATTGTCCATAAAGAAAATCAAAACCTGGAGGTGAATATCATGGCAATTAAGGCTTTTCATAACTATCATGGCATTCACCTTGTCTCCCAAACCCGTAGTAGAAAACGTATGCTGGGGACAACAAGATTATTTTCTCATTCACAAAGGATGACTTTTCCTCATGAGATCTGCCTCGCCCCACATGCTCTCCTTATTTAGGGCATTTCCATGCATATTCCCTTACTTCCTTCATCGCCTAATCTTGGTTCATTAAGGTGTAAGTTTAGCACGACACAAAAGTGTGGTGTAGGCGATGCATGTGTTTTTGAATATTCACAATTTTATGATAAGGTGGTTGTTTGCTATATTTCTCTTTAGATAACTCATCTGGAGCTCTGCTGGGAACTTCAAATATGCGTCAGAGCAGCAAACTTTAGCTATAATTAACTCCTCATATATGTACCTTGACGATATATATATCTTCAGGGTAGGTAGATGTGGGGTTAAGACTAGTAGATCTACACTTACCTCATTGCACTTACCTTCTCGATATTTTGGTCCTCGATATTTTGGACACAATATTCTGGCCACACAATATGTGTTTCCTCGATATTCTCTCAGACAACCCCAAAACTGCCATCACTAGTATTGGTGCTCCTTCCTTTTGCATCACATAGCAAGTGATCTAAAGAATGTTGTGATGCTAAGGCCGCTCTACAATCAATATGACCATAAAAACTGACATGCTGCCCCAAATCATAATCTGGACGTTCTTAAAAATATGGGCCCATTGAATAATGATTCACCAAAATGACAAAGGCAAATGCTTAAATTAACAAGTAAAGTCTGTTTCAAGATCAAATGTAGTAATCTTAACAAACCAGAAGTTATTCTAGAAGCAGAATGACTGTAATACTAACATCAATAATGAAAATTCACTAATACTTTCCCACAATGTTCAGACGTGGCCATGCCACTGCTGTCCTTTAGGAAACCCATCACTAGGCCACAACATTATCCAAACTCCTATCCTGATACCAATATCAGGCGGTAACACCATTGAAAATGCAGTATCATTCCAACTTTAAACCCACTACTTGGAAAAACGTCCAAGCTAACACAGTTCACTCTCTTGGTCACGCTAAAGAACATGTTTCTTACACAAGAAACTGCTCATAAGCTAAGCAGTCCATGGGTGATGGCAATGCCACGTTGCTAGTGCTACTTGATGTTATATCTATCAAAATGCAAATCTCTGACCTGGTGCTACCATGCCTTGCAGAGCATGTCCATGTACTTATAAACCAATGCTACAAGGACAAACTGATTCCAAGTGTATTTAGAAATAACACTACGTACAGAAAATTGGAATCATGTCAAAGTTGCGCAGTTTACTGCAAGATAGAACGCATAATGGAAGAAGTGCAGCTGGACCCTATGAAGCTCTACAAGCAACCTGCAACACCATGTCCGTAGACCCTCAAATCAACTGTTTTTAACCACGGCAAACTAACAGCAAATGCAAGTGTCTCAAGACCATGGTACCTCACACAGAAAATGAATGACAGATAAAGAAGATAATGCTCTAAATTATTCAACTGATGGGACAACCACAAAAATGACCTCCCATCTTAACTGCCTGCTGCAAACGTAGGAAAAAGCGCTCTGAATACTTAATATTACATGTATTGTAGCATGTGGTTCACAAGTTGCATGCCTGAATAGTGGAAACAGAAAGATGACCAGTCAATTTTTGCAAAGGGCATTCCACTGCACAGCAACATTTGTTGCCGCATTTGTATTAACTTTCGATCCGTTTCAGCCAGAAACCAATTTTATTTTTATTAAAATCTGCAGATTATGCAGCAAATGATGGATTTTGTGGGAAATGCAGTAAATCCATAATAATGCAGAAAATGCCACAGCCGCAAAATTGCATAATTCCAGTGGCCATGCTTGTAGTCTTTGAAATGTTTGGTGCTGTACTGGACACTACTACATTCTCATCAGTTACAGTTGTTAAAAGGTTGGGTGGCACCCTCTAAAAATGGAAGAGTTCAGGTTCTGGACCTATGATTTTCTGAATTTCCATCTACCCATCCCTACTGACCCTGGCCATGTAGAACACTTCTGCCCCACATGAATAATGAGAAAAAGGAAGTAGTGACACCAGAAACTGAAACTGATGGTAGAAAAACTGACTTGGTTGGAGCACACTAAAGCAAGCGGGGGAGTTCAGACCACGGCAACAGATTAAAGAAAAATAGACTGGACGCTATCCTCCCTTGGGGGGACGTTGGGAATTTCCATCCTTGCACTAAGGCACATGACACTGGCTCCGCCACTGCTGGGATGCACATTGTTAACAAAATGACGAAGACATCTCTGTATTGGGCTACAATTGCCCCTAAACGGAAAACTTTATTAGTAGAAATGCAAAGAGCACACAAGGCAATAACACGTTACACGGTTGTTCGCTAACTAAGGTGTTGAAAGCATAATAACAAATCATCCTCTGTACCAAAACAAAAGAAATGACCAACACATATTTATTTATGCTAAAAAACGGCACAGACAAAATAAAATGCATTTACTTTAATAAATTCACCGAAAAAATAATGGCCAACCACAAAACACTCACAAGACATTCGCCACAAAGACCACAACTGGATACTTTCTTGATTAGAGAAATAATGTAGCTAGATTTCCATTTTTGGTGCACGCAATTGTGCAAACTTTCCAGAACTCCAAAGAACATTTGTAACCTTCCAGCTATAAAATATTTTCGCGTGCATGACAAATGGACTTTTATATATGCTTCCTGTTCCCGTGCTGTTTCTTCCTTGCTGGAATGGAATCAAAAATGTGCTAGCCCCGGAGTGATGGCAGTCGTGCTTTTAGTTAATTTCTGAACAAATAACTTCTGTATAAATTCGTATGTATCAGTTGACCTCAGAGACTAAAGCCCCTCAATTTTGTATTTCCTAGCTATATTATACATTGCTTTTATATAGTCTTGCAGTTTTTTGGTGCAGTAATAATTACTGCCAGTAATCCTGTCACTGTCAGAACAGAAGCACTAAACAATGGTTCACGTTTTATTATTCTCAGAGCTGTTCCTGCTAGGATTCAAATGATTACCTACAGGTTTCCCAAGTAATTTCGACGTAGGTGCATTAACACACAGAGCTATCTTACCTACTAATATTGAAGGTAATTGATCATTGTTTTACTATTGCAAATCAGACTTGAGTCTGGAAATATTCTAGTTTACACAGCTGTATATTAGGTATGATTCACAGATAAATGATGACTGCAAGGGGGGTATTTGTGCGTCTGTGTGAGTGACTGCAGTGTATGTGCTCATATGTACGCCAGTTTTTAAAATAATTTATACAAGTGTCTGTTTCCAGGGGCGTGTATAAAGAGTAGCTAGGTACATGTATTGCAAATATGGAAATGAGGTGAACATCAACACATTCATAACTTGGTAACTATTCTTAAGCGTTTTGCAGAACAATTACCGAATATGTTCGCACATCTACCTAAACACCTCATATGTTTATTATCTACAAACTAACAAAAGGCAGTGGCGTAGGAAGGGGGGTGCGGTGGGTGCGGGCCGCCCTGCGTGTCATCACTGAGGGGGGTGACAAAATGGCAAAAATATGTGTTTTAAACACATTTTTTTGCCATTTTGTCAAGTCGGTGGTGATAAGAAATGTTCTGCACTGGGTACCACCTGACCTTGCTATGCCACTGACAAAAGGGTGAGACAGCTCTGGAATGAAAAGGTGCCCACTCATACTATGTCACACATACAGAACGAAGATGTTGCATCTTGTGCGATTTCTCGCGTCTGCGTGCCCAATAAACCGAGAGAGCCAGTCTGCTCACACTAGCCACAATGCAGCCCCAGGCTGCAGTCATCCATGCTTGGAAAGCAAAGTCAGAGGTGGGAAACAATAAGGCTAAAAAAACAAAAGGTCCATATGAGATGTCCTCTGAAATTGTTAAAATAGTCAATACATTCAAAAGATTTTGCCCCACTACAGAACAGCAGATGGTCCTGAGTGGGTCACAGGGCTCCTAAAGCCCACTGCCAAGGAACATAGGAGGCCCAACAACTACCCTACAGTAGCAGGTCCAGGTAAAAGGCCATCAGTCTTGTTTCTGGCAGTGCTGCCCTGCATCTCCGATTCTATGAGCGGGGAGCGGAATACAAGGTACTACACGTCAGCCAGTTATGCGAAAGATGCATGTTTAGAAGAACTCAACAATTCAGTTATGCCCACGTGCTCCAAATAAAAAATAGCGAACTTTGTTCGAACATAGTTATGAGTAAAAAATGTTCAACAAAGTCAACATGCAAAATCTGAAGGAGACCAACACAGTAAACTGTGACCTTGAGAGATTGTGGGAAATGTGAGATAGTCCATGAAAGTGATCCAAAATGTGAAACAGCTTTTCTGAGAATCCACTCCACACTATTTTAACGAATCTCCAAAGAGATCCCCTATTCGGTCCTGTAAACCGGTCAGTTCCACGTGGCGCTCATAAATTGTAGCTGAATATTGATGAGCGGTTAAGTGTTTTACCATTCCTAATGTGGTATCACCTTGCATGTGCTTATGTTCCCACAAGGACCGCTTGCACGCCATGTCTACGTCGCGGCATATTGGACAAAGGACACTAGGTCTTCGAAAAAAGAGGGTCTGACCCTTATTTAACAATCATTTCAGTGACTTTTTGAGAACTATCTTACCAATTTTCTGTTGTTATCTTTCAAACTATCTTCCTAGTCCAATGAAATCAATTGAAAGTGTATTCTGGAGCAGCACGTTCAAGCTTTCAGGATGGAAGAAGCATAATTAGTCTGGTCCTCTGAAATAAATATTTCATGGGTTTTGATAGTGAATAAAGTAGTCTAAATGGGGCATTCACCAAGCTGTCTAAGAATGCACTAATGCAGTTATACAGCTGTTCATTGTATGCAGTTCATTCCATGCAGTTGCACAAATCACCTGGTCAATTCCACAATTCACCTAATTCATTTGGGGAATTTGTCAATTTTGGGAGGGCTAGCAACACACTGCGTTACTGCAACATACTCAAGAACCTATTATGTATCCTGCTCTAGGATCTTAGGCCCAGATGTACAAAAGTTTGTGCTGGTGCTTGCATAAAGAAACGCAAAGCGGCACAAACAGCAGTGACGACCAGCTTTACTGGCAAAACGCTTGTGACAACCCATAGTTATGTTATGGGTCAGGATAGAACACTTTTGGCACAAAGCCAGACATATTAAGTAGCATTATCTGGATTTGCGCCACATCCTCCCACCATTTGAAATTGGGTGAAAAGAAGTGGTCAAGCAATATATTACCTGATATACCTATCTGTAAAATGTGTGGTGTACCCTAAAGCACACATCTCACATGCCTAAACCCTGTGCTGTTGTCTATATACAGTTATTTCTAAGGTAGGGTATACCTCAGATACATATCCTACACAAGATAAAACTTGCTGCCTTTGCACCATAGTGCAAAGCTGAGCATCACAGATGAAAGCTATTTTTAGAGCGAGCCCCACTCATGAATTCATTAGTAAGTTACACTTGCTAAATCTAGTACTGTGTTATTTGCGGACTTTGTACACTGCACTGCTGCACACAGTGCTTCATTGCATGAAAGATAGTCATTCTGGGCCGAAATTGGTAATCCATAATGGGACAATCCTACAAAAATATGCAGATTTTAATTTGTGACTTTAAAAGTTGCATTGAGTCTTGCATTGAAACAATTCTCATGTTCAAAATAAACTTAGCCTTACCACTCACGGATAAGGATTGGCCCAAGTTGGGTATATGCATCAATTTATTCAAATGTTTAGTACACATAGGCACAACTGTTCTGAGATGATGGATTACTGTGGCCATATAAACTTTCTGGATAACGACTGTCACTCAACAGTGGGCCACTATGCATACGTTCTTTTAGCAATTGAATGAAGAGCCCCTTTCAGATGTTTCTCACATAGCCCATCATTTTATATGGATACAACTCCCAATTTTCATGAGGAAATTAATGAGGAACATTTTCCTCTGGTATTAAAATGAGAGCGCCATGCTTGGCCTTCAGCGCCACCATTTTGAGAAGCTGAGACATCTCTCATGACCCCATGACTGATATGAGATGTAGCTGAATCCAACCGCTCACCAGAAATGCAATGTAAGTGTTCAGCTGTTGAAAACAGAAATGCATTTCAGCCCTAAAATGATCCAATTCCCTTACACAATTCTATTTGATACGCTGGTGCCGGTTCACACAGATCCTTCCATGTTATCAGGAGCATCACTTACGGTGGTTAACTAAGGTTTCAAAATTACAATCACATTGAATTCCGGAGGAGCCTTTATTCCAGCCCTCAGGCCCTTAACTTGTTGATGAATTGTTCTCCAAATCCCGGTCCCAAAGTAGACGTGCATTTGTGCACCCCACCTGCATTCCATTGCACAATACCCGAAGACATCATTTTCTGCTGTTTTGGAGAGGTATTCCTAACATGGCTCACACTATTTTTTGCCTACGTTGCATATAGAAACATGACTGGATTACCCAATTGTCAATGCTTTTTCTGCTTATTTTGTCTGTAAATACTCACTACACTCACAGCATTTCTGATTGTGCATAGTGCATTCACAGCTGTTCACTATACACTCACCCGACTTACATAACCGCAATGAGCATCTGCATCTCTGGCCATAGCACTCGTGCTACCACTGCAACTGCACTGCGAATCAATAGCTTGGACATACGTTACTCGCATACCTTCACTGAATGCTTGCATTGCTGGTCTGGACACTTCGTTTGCCCACATAATTGCACTGAACATTTGCAAGGTGGGTCAGGGTCTTACTTGGCATTGCTGCTTTCCAGTCTGCTCTTCATGGTTTTTTCATCTACATTCCAGATATATAAGCCTGCACATGTTTCTTTAAGATAACATATGTCTGTGGGAAATGATTCGTTCCCTTAGTAATTGTTTCCCTTTCAACACTCCTTTATGGTAGCTAGTGCACTTCCCTCCTAGTTGTCATGATTAATACGTCATGGTTGCCTTTCCAAAGTCTCCTTCTGCTATGCTATACGCAGTACTCCAGTTGTCGCTCACTGTGCTACAATTCCTCCGAGCCTCCAGACTCCCAGCTTCAGTATCTTTCAACAAGCTCTCACCCTTGTTTGACTGCCTTCCTTCTAGTTGTGGTCCTAGATTTTCGGTGTGTCACTTTTTCAAACTTCTCTCATGCCAAGATAAATTTGGTACTACAATTTTAATCAGGAATTTGCATGCCTCATGACTATACCTTTACCATGAACCTTCAGACTTACACTTAGAAGTCAACTTTAAGACCTGGTGCTGTCATAGGGATCTGAACCCACAAGGTTTTGTATTCATGCCTTTGTGGCGTTTCGTTGTTGGTGGTGCCTGTGCTTTTGTGTAGGGAGCATCCTTCCGAGCCAAAACAGTGTAACTCCTCAAATGGGTTTCCCATGCAAATCCAAGTTTAATGATTGACTCATACATCCATCCATTCACAGTGCTCAGTCATGAGTAGTGAGCTCACTGTGCCTAGTAACTCTAGTGGTACTTAAGTTAAGGCCACAATAATGATCTAACCCATTTATGGATGTTTGTGTTTTTTTGCAGAAAGATCATGGCTTAGCAACTCCTGCTGCAGTGCTCTTTGAAACTGAGTTTGCGAATTGTCTGCATATTGCTTGCCCACTTCTGTAGTGGCACATTGAAGCCACAAGTGATGGAATGGAATACTGCATAAGAAAGGTTCTCAGTGAATTTGGAGTGTTGTGCAAGTTGTTTCATATATCATTTTTGTTGACACTGTATTGGATTTCGCGCAGGAATTGCTTGCATCTGAAAAAGGTGGTACCCACGCACAGGAGGGAAACATTTTACAGCTTGTTTTTATTCTTCGGGTCTCTACAAGAAGTGCACAGGAGGAAAATGTCATGGGAATTAGCAAATGTATAAAAAAGATCACTTGATACAATTCAACACAATTTAAGATACATACATTCACTGTACATCTCACAAGACCTTATCCGCACCAATGAAATCCTGGGAAAAACATCAAATTCCATGTTTTATTGGTCTCACTGGGTCTGGACTTTAGCCAAGATTCCTCTCTTTTTTGCACAACTTTATTTCCTAAATGTTATCTGGGGTCATGTATGGGAATGTTGAATCCAGCACTGAACTCAGAATTACATTTATGTGATAAATTGTGCCTCTCTCATGCGGAAAGAATGTTTTGTAATTATAAATGTTGTCTTTAGTTGTACCAGTTTTAAAGTAATATTCTATAATGTACATTACATTTTTGTAAACAAAATGATCTGGCATGGTGCTATTACAAATAATATGCGAATTCTAAAAATGACTGTGACTAAAGAACTATGTCCAAGGATTGTCCAATGATATAAATAGTAATATAGGATACAAATCGAAGCTTTGAAGACTGCTTTACTCTAACTTTTCTGCTAGCATTACTTTCTAAAAGGGAATATTTTTTTGTTTTAATTGTACTTCATTGCAGAACCAGAGCGATACAATAGATTTAATGTTGAATAATGCACTTTAGGCATGGTAATTTAATTAAAAATCCTTCCAATACATTATGCTGCGCATGGACTGCCAAATTTGTGAAAGTATATTTGCCTACAGGTCCTGAAGGTAATTCCCTATTGAGATATTTCATTGTCAGACACAGATTGCTACTAGAATGCAGCAGTTGTAGAATATAGATACATAATAATTAACGAATTCCGGATTTATGTGCGCTGTGTATATTTGGTATATGTAACAACGGATTACACTTAAAAATACTAACCATCTATCCTGAACATTAAAATGTGTACAAATGAACACTTTTTTCTCATGTAGGTTTTTAGAAAGAGAAAATGTCTTGGATCCTTTTCAATAACTGAGACATGTACGGTGTACCAAGAGCTTATATGTGATCACTGACCTGCTGCACTATTGGGTGATGTTTTTTTCTCCCCTCAAACCTTCACTTGCTTTTTCCACTCACCAATAACTACTTGTCTCCCTTACTGCTTCCTCTCTCCTCCACTTCCTCATTCTCCTCTCATCGTCCTATTTAGTTTTTCTTCTATTTGTCTATGTTTACTCGGGGTATGTTTTTTATTCCAGGACCAGTCTGGCTGCAGCGTTTTAGACGTTCTGTATTATTATCAACATGCACTAGGAGCCTTTTTTATTCTTCTGATGTATCACACATGCACTTCTCTAGCAATTTCGATTTGAATCTTTTCGGTAGAAGTCGAATATGATTTACTCTATGCAGACATCTAGAACAAGGAATCCATATGTCACTGTGAAGAGTAAAAACTGAAACCAGGACTATGCCAAGGCTCTTGGTCTAAACTAGGCCTTGGCGGAGTAGCGAAACTCCGCTAAGTGACCCAAAAACTTTTCTGTGCTGCGCAGAATTCCTCAAGTGGGGGAGTGCATTAGGTCACGCCGTTCGTGCTGATTTTTTGCGCCGGGTGTTTGTCCCGCACTAGAAAACCAGCGCAAACTGCACCATGCACAGCGCAAGAGGGTGCTGCTTCTTTCTGCCGCTCGAGTATATGTTCTACTCAAGGGTAGCTTCCTCAAAGTGAACGGAAGGTTTCTCAATGCAAGCGGTCGTGACCATCCACGACCGCCCATGTTGAGAAATCTTGCCGGGAGGTGGTCTTGCATTGGATTTCCTCACTCGCCAGCTTACCGTAGGCGAGCGAGGAAAAAACTCTGCTTAACGGAGCAGAGTTTTTCAGAACTCCGCATGCTCTGCGCGGAGTGAGGGAAAACTCCACAAACTTCGCGAACGGAGGGGAGTTCACCACCCAGGCCTAGTCTAAATACATCATAACAGCCCTTGCAATTCACTAGCCTTTCAACACAAAGATATGATTTACAAGAAGAATCCTGTATACTTTATGAATGCGTAGCATACAGGTCCATTGTCCTCAAGAGTCTCCTCACTTTAAAGATCAACTCCTTCTCAACTGGACATCCACCAGCACACCCAACAGCCCAACATGAACCGTGTTTAAAAAAGAGATGTTGTAAAGTTTACCTTCAAACCTACTCATATCTTCCATACCATCCCTGAAACATCATTTTTGAAGTGGGAGTTATCTAGGTTGTCTTGTCCTTCCTTCGTGGGCATCACCGAAAAGCAAGGACTTCCCTTGCCTGCTGTAAAGAACAGTTGTATGATGATAAACGTTGTGTTTGCCAATCAGTGAGAGGGGTACTAAGCAATATAGTATGTGAATTTGGTAATCTCGGCTCAATGCAGTGAATGCCCTATGAATGTGACTCAATTCGGCAAAATGTAAAATAGGGTCAGCACAGAATGCTGGTGTCCTATACTTTATTCTACTACTGACCAGCCTTTTGCAAAGACGCATTGGAAGAAAGTAAGCATGCACAATCTATTTACATTCTGTTGAATATGGAATAAAATATAGTGCTATAGAAATAGATCTTATTTTACCGCTAGCAAAGTCGCATTTTAGCTGACTTTAGGCTAATGTATGAGTCTATAACGTGCAGATTATTTGATTGTTTAGAAAAGCATACTAGGATGCAGCTCAGTAGGTTCATGTGTCCTCCTAGTACCGCCCTGACTCACAAGGTGCCCAACCACTGCTCTTGACTACTTCCAGAAATGCACATACCTAAGTTCTTTAACAATCCCACTGCAGCCACTTGATATAATGCAGATGTAATCCAGAGTCCCTTAAAGAGCCATAAACACAATGCAAAATAAGGTGCATGAATCCCCCATGCGAACAGATGCTAACAGCTCAATGTCCTACCATTTTACCTGTCTGAAAGAATCCATCTTGAATCAATGCTGTACGTTCACCAGTCTGTAAATTACTGATAAACCAAAATGAAGCCCATTAAGTGCATAGCTGTTCACATTTTTCCCCATAAGGCATATTTTCCAGTGAACTGTGCCTGCTTGAAATGTGTTAAACTTTCATCACTCACCATAAAACTTTTATTTCGGTATGAGAGAAAAGCGCCGCTAATAACGCATTGAATCTGAGCACACTTCGAGCAGCTTCCAGGCACATACTATGAAATATTACGGTAATTAGTTACGTAGCCCACTGGGGTGCGGGAGCCTTCTGGATAATGGCATGCAGGCCGCGTCATAGACCGCCTCCGCTCTTCCCAAGTTTCTTCACAAGCCCATATATGTTTTTAATGAGGTGGTTTTCCCTGTGCTACAGGGCACTATTTATGGCTGTGATCATGTGCAGGCTCCCAGAACACCTGGTGCGAGATGCTTGTATATGCAATGGAAACCTTCATTGACGAACACTCTACATGGCCGACTCTTTCCTGTATTACCATCTAAGGCAAGGTCCACCGATTTACAGCGCAGCTTGGCCACCCCAAGAATTTTACGGGAATCCAAGTTTAGTGTCTGATCAGTACTACCACATTTTTGTTGTTTTGTGCTTGGCAGAATCCAGCTGAGCAATGGTTGGGAAACCACATTCCGACACCGATGGTTTCTTCACCACTAATTGCTTTTCTTTAATTAGACAAAAATGCAGCAAGGTAAACTTCCCGTTTCAATATTCAGTGATTTCATAGCTGAGGAATGCGGCAATGGTCTTGTTTTGATCACCAGGACACCTATGTAGTAATTGCAGTCCTACTGAATACTGAATAGGCCCATTATCTGCATTTTGCTCCAGTATCAGTGGGAATTGTTGATACGTATTCAGTCATTGTCAACACTAAACGCAACAGAGAAAGCTAAAAAGCAAAATCATTCTGGAGACAATGTAAACTGTGTCCTAAAACCACCTATTAATTCCCACCTAATTTGCCTCTCATGCCTTTGACAAAATATGCAATTGTTCCACAATTCTACATTTGTCAATGAGCACTATTCTTATAGTTCGAAACGTAGCTTCGGCTCAATATCCTTTTATTCTGTGCAAATCACTTAATTTCCTGTGCCTAAAAATGTGTAATTAGTTAAGTAATCTTGTCAAGCACTTTAATGGCTTTGGGCCACGTTCATGCTATATAATTCTGCAAGAGAAAGATTTCAATTAATTTGTCATGGATTCATCCACCCTTTCGCTTATCATCTACTAGTAAAGGTAACCCCAAAAGAGTTCTAGAGCCTATATACTCTGATGTCTAGATCCTTTTTAGAGCAGGTTCATGGGGAATGCCTATTAGTGTCATATAGAAGTTGTACTCGATGAGGTTCAATATGTTATTTACTCTGTAGAAGTCGTATTAACTGTAAACAGTATGATAAGAGAAAAAGGAGAAATGAAACCATACAACCGGCTTTGCTTCACAACTTACATCCAATTAAAGTTGATAGTTTCACATTGTCTCTCAATGAATTCTCAATAAGAATGTTCCTTCCCTGCAATGTATTCAGTCATGTAGTCATAAATCAGTTTCTTTAAGGCCTGGAAAGCAGGTGTGGCCAGCACAGGTAGGAGCTGTGAGGAGGGGCAGGGGCGGGGTGGGGGGAGTCAACAGACGACGGGATAGGTAAAATTAAATAAAAATTAAATAAAACCACTTACCTTGCGCGCGCCGCATTGCCAAGTCGGCGATACTGCGATCGCAAGGTAAGTGGTTTTATTTGTTTTTTTATTTAATTGTACCTATCCCGTCGTCTGTCGACTTCCCTCAAGCCCCCGCCCCACCCCAACGCCCCACCTCTCTTACCTGTGCCAGCCGCACCTGCTGGAAAGTGCCTTATGCATGTTGTAAATACTGAATCATTACTAACAGACCATATCCTTACTGTATATTTAACACTTTCACTTGCAAGGGTTTTTTTCCATTTTCTGATGAGGATTTTAGTAGGGGTGGGTATAATTTGCGTAATTCCGGGTAAAGTAATTCAGCCAGATTACTCGAAAATTATGCATTATTATGAATAATCATGCAAACTGCAACTCGTAATGAAAAAATTACCCGAACAGTCCTGGTAAAAATTTGACTCAGAAATGTAATTTTGAGTTGATTTACGGCTGCTCCTAAATCCACTGCCAGTTGCATTTGGATTTGCAAAATTGTGTTTAAAAATTACCCAAACAGTCCGCTCGGGTAAAAAGGTCTACCTGAAATGTTTGTTGACCACCCACATTAAAGGAACTGCTACTCGCATTCAAAACACTGCCACTCACATTCTAACTTGCAGTTTTGTGCTCATAAATTACTGGAGTGGTCCACTTACGTAAAAAATCTACCTGAAATGCCACTCATGTTCAAAAACTACCCAAATGGTACATCTCGAGTTAAATTTATCTCCTTAAAATTACACGATGTGGAGTAATGGTGTAATCTTGGTAATTTTGCATAAATTTTGTTATGCAAAAATAACAAAAATAATGTCAATTACTCCGGCCTAATTAGTATTTCTCCTAGATTTTAGTTCAAAAGATCATCTTCTGCACTGTGTGACTGACCATGTCTTCCTAAACAAATATTCATGGAGTTATCCAAATCTGTTCTGTTTGAAAAACACATTTTTAATTGCGCTTCCATACAGGGGATTAGCCAGAAAAAAATACCACCCCCACTTTCAACCATGTCTCAAATAACAATGAACGTGTGAGTGGAGCGAGCTAGCCTGGCACTTATTCAGGGGGTTGCTCCCGCCATGGAAATTCTAACAGCAATGTGGCTAGATGGCACATTTTGCATCTGAATTCATCCATCCATAGGTCTGTATGCCTGTTTCTCTCCTTCCTTCCTTCTCTCATACCTCCACTTTTCTTTCCTTCTTTCTCTCCACATCATCATCCATCCATCTTCATATTCCTTCCATCCTTTGCTTCTGTGCTCTCTTATTATTTTTCCCTTCCCACAGCTCAATCACACTATTGTCGTTAAGTGATATTTAAGACCTTCTGAATGGAGACCATCATCTTCTCTGGTCAGAGCCAACGGAGCCATAAACAATTTAAATATTTTACTTTACATAGAACTGCATAGCAGTATATAACTCCCACTCTAGCTGCTAAAGTGGGGCATTAATTACGCCCATGTATCCATATTAAATGTAACATCACTGGAGTAATTTCACAAAAGTCATAGGCTGCAAACAGCTGCTGAGTCAAGTAGTGAGAGCTGAAGAATGGATAATCTCTTCCATATGGATATTTTTGGACATTTCTTGCCTGCATATATATTAGAAACATAGAACCAACTGTTTATTTTAAATAATATGTTTCCAAACATATTGGCAAACACAGTACAGGTTTTATAGGCATTTCTGAAAAAAACATTATATGGGAAAATCCATTCCTTTGCCTTTCAAGTTATATTAAAGCACATTTCTTCTGCACACTGCAAGGACATTTACTCGGCATCGGAAAGTTGTGTAGTCCATAGTAAATGCAGGGCATTACTACGTATTTCAACACTCTATTTAAAATGTCCAGGTAGTCCCCAGTATACCTCAGTTTGTGCTCAAGATTCACTACTGAAAAAGGCCAATCTAGATCCAAGTAATCTCAATAATTACTAGCCTGTTGCTCTTCTTCACACACTAGATAAGATATTGGAAAATATAATTGTCAAACAACTGTCAAATTATCTGGTTGAGTTAAATCATCCTTTTTTTAAAGATCTTCACTTAAATACATGTGTGGTGTGATTAAACACAAGTACTATCCTCATCACTGATCACCAAATGTTGAAATGTGGTTTATTAGTAGGGGTAAGTAGGTACATAGCGGGAAGCAGCGTTCACATCGCATGTGGTACAACACATGCGATTACAACGCGGTCGTTACAACGACCGCGTTGTTACAACGCTAACCATTACAACGCAAGTCGTTTCTACGACTTGCTGTAGGGGGCACTATAAACTAAGGAATAGTATAATTTACTATTCCAACACGTTCCTTACTTTTACGCATGCTGGAGTTGGAATAGTAAATTATACTATTCCTAAGTCCAGTGCGCCCCCTACAGCAAGTCGTAGAAACGACTTGCGATGTAATGGTATGTGTTGTAACAATGCAGTCGTTGTAACAACCGCGTTGTAATCGCATGAGTTGTACCGCATGCGATGTAACATCGCATATTCGTACCTAGCACTAGTAATAAGGCCACAATCACAATATAAGGTCCAGTCAAGGTCTCAATAAATTATTCCTTTGCTCAACCGTTGGTCCCTGGCTGTGATCAGGCAAGCTTAACTTACGAGACACGTGTGTAAAGCATTTAAAAACACCAATACATAAAATAAATAAGACACAACCCACAATAAAAATTCAGCACCAATTTATAAAAATAGGAAATATTTTCATGATTAAAATGACACCAAGATGTCAAACCTCCAATGAACAGAACTGGAGATATGCATTTTTAAGGAATAAACACTTTCCAGTGTCTAAAAGCCAAAGGCGACACTTCGGGACATCTGGTCGCGCTTGACCGGGACAAAGTCAAAGTTTCAGGCCAACCGCGATGGAGCGCGGGTCGGATACACTTAGCAGTATGGCCTGGTCAAGTTTTTACCCTCTGACATAGTCACTTTTTTTTTTAGCTTTTTCTCTCAACGTCAGCGAGGCTCCTTGTCAGACAGGATTTGGGTTCGACAACGGCTGCTTGGCTCGGTCGTGATGCCTTGAGACCCTCACGGGTGAGTAACGCGCTTACAATTCCCTGATTGATTGATTGATTGATTGATGCCTCGGTCAACTCTTGGAGGTCTTGTCGAAGACGAAATACCCCAGAGCTTCAGCGAGGCAAACCTGAATCGTAGGTCGAGTCGTGGTTTGACGTTGCCAGCTTGACTCTTGTCGACGGATTGGTCACCTTATGGAACTTTTTACCAAAATTTCTCCAAACTTCTGGATTTTCTTCCAGAAGGTTCATTTGGGGTTCCAATGTGTCCACAACACAAATCAAAGGTTCCAGAGGCTCCAAGTTACTCCTTGGGATGTTGGGACTACATCTCCCACAACGCACTTGGCCAAATCCTTTAAAGTCCAGCTGAAGGTAGGCAGCTGGATTCTTCTTGCTGGAGATGATACAGGTGGAGCTCTTTTAACTTACTGCTTTCAGGGAGTTCACTCCTTCACTTTTCAAAGCAAAGCAAACTAGCTAGAGCTGTAGTTCCTTAGTGTGCAGCAGGTGCAGTCATTCAGCGTGCAATCTTCTTGGTGCAGTTCAGGGTTCCAGCAGGGCATGCCTTTTTCTTCTTGTAGTTTTAGGCAGGGTTTTGAGTTTCTGGGCAGCTCTCCCATATTTATCCAATGTTCTTGGGTGGCAATCAAGGGGGTACCGCTGACCAATGGGATGCAGGGTGTCACCCTCATGTATGACAACTTCCTCCAAAGTGTGGCATAATCTTGTCCCAGAAAGCACTATTCCTTTAAAATCCAAAATGGAGAAACTCTCTTCTGGAGATTAAGACCTGGCTAAGCCAACTCACTGGTGTAGCTAAATTTCCCTAACACGCCCCTTCCAGCCCCTCTGCTCATTCAATTAAAGGAGCTCCTGCCTGGCGGGGGTGCAGGATGTCGGGGTGAGCTTCTATCCTGTCCTAACTGTCATTCCGTCTTTGAAGACCAGTTTGGCTAGGCCACCCCCATCCTGCCTTTTGCTCTGCAAGTGCAGATCTCCTCCCACTAGATGTCCTTTGTCTCTATGCAGGCCACTTCACACCTCATCAGAGCAGTTTGACTCAGCCTGTCAAAGACTAGACAATCAGGAGTGGCTGCTGGAAGCTTGGATTTTAGTTAACCAGAAAAGAAAGTTCTATCATTTCTTTTCTGTGATAGTTATAATAAATTTAACATTGACATGTCACTGGATTTATTCTAACTATCATGTTAATACTTTTCAGTACAGTTTTAGCTCACTCCTATGAGTGGTTATACTTTATTAAAGCATTCTCAAGTTAGCCTATGGAGCCAATGTGCTACAATGGTGAAAAACTAATTTGGCAGTTTAACCCTCACCACGGCATATAAAACATATTTTAAAATGCCCCTGCTTATAGTTGCAAGACACCCTACACCTGGAGCACTTAGGGGAGACCTTAGGGGTGACTTACATGAAAAATAAGGTAGTTTAAGACTTTGGAAGTACCTTTAATTCCAAAGTCGAATTTGCATATAATTTACTTTTAAAAGCAGCCTGCAAAGCAGGGCTGCCTTTAAAAAGACAACAGGCAACACAGCAGTGCACATGTAAGTGCATTAAATCTACTAGGCCTCTAAACCTACATGCTCTACCATATACTACGGACTTACATGTAGGTTATCAGTACCAACTGTAATCACCCCTAATTACCATGTACCCTTAATAAGAGCACATGCCCTGGGTCTGGTTAGCGGAGCGCATGGCACCATCAGAGTCAGAAAACAAGCATCTCGTAGTCAAAATGGGGGCAAAAAGTGGGGGAACACTACAAAAAGCACTGGCTTCTCACACACACCAATGCAGATCTGTCTATGGGTGAATGCTCTGGAGTTTAATGCTCCAAATGTACATTTTTGATCTCATTAGGAGCCCATTTTGTAGTTTCTGAGAAATTTAAAATGTCTTGTGTGGTTTAACATTAGATAACTGAATAGCAACATACTTTGCAACCTATCTGAAGTCTTAAGCTGAAAATAAATATTATGGGAAGAGTGTTGCTTTTGGTGACTATGTTTGTGCCAGTATATAGGAGAAGAAATGACAGCAAATTAAAAGTTTTCTAGTTTGAAATAATTCTTATTATACCTCATTGCAAAATCAGTATGTGCAGATAGTGCGGAAGGGGTCTAGAAAGATATGTACAACCATGCTTAAAAATATCATCTTTACAAGTCATCTATCCTTTAAAGAAATTGTTTAGCAAAACTTCCAAAATGATTGTTAGTTGGCTTCTTTAAGGAAAATTCATACGGAAAAAAAAAGTGTTCCTCATTAGACTACCCTGGAAATCTAAATCTTATTGACTGGAAATCTGAGTTCTAAATCACCGGTTTCTCCCATCCTCGTTGAAGAAGTCAATGGGTCTGTGGATCCATATCCATCTATAGCAGTAGCGGCCCGTGGTGGGAGTGCTGCCGGGCGCTGACGTGGGGCGGGTGAGGGGCAGGGTGGGGGTTAGTAAACTACGGATTACGGCCGATTAGAGGTAAGTAAACATATAAATAAATAAAACGAATTTTGTTGCGCGCGCAACGAAATTCGTTTTATTTATTTATATGTTTACTTACCTCTAATCAGCCGTAATCCGTAGTTTACTACCCCCCACCCTGACCCTCCCCCGCCCCACGTCAGCACCCGGCAGCACTCCCACCACGGGCCGCTACCGATCTATAGGGAAACTCACACGTAGTACGCACATTGCTAAATCTGCATGGGCTTTTCTTCACTCTCTAAAAGAAAAGAAAACTCTCCTGCTTCTAAAGGACTTCCCCAATGCGGTGCTGGCTATTTCAATTTGACTATGGATACTTCTACCTCTCAGAAATATTTCTTTCTCAATGCAAATGGTTGCGACCTGCTGCAACCGTCCGCATCGAGAAATCTCACCGTGAGGAGTTCTAGCATCCAAAAACCGTGTTAAGAGGCACAAATCCCTGCTCCCGCTTGCCAACATAACGTTGGCTGCCAGCACGTGAGAAAAAATTCTGCCACGCATTAATTGGTGGAGTTTTGCCGGAACTCCGTGATCCAAGCGGAATGCGGAGTGGGAAAAACTCTGCCAGCAGAGCAGAGTTATTCACCCACCGCTACTGTTCTCCGTGGCCTATCCAAACTATACAGAAATACTGCAAACACGAAGATTTGATGGACAATCCAGAAACTTGAATCAGTGCCAAAAAACAGTCTCATACAGAGCTCTACTGAAGCTGGCACCTTTTTTACTAAGGACATACCGTCTTAGAGCAATACATAGAATTGTGAAGAACACAGCACTATGTACGAGAATGATTAGGTCACGATTCAATCCTTGTGTATCCTCTATATCTTCACTGATTTTTTGACACGTGGAAGCCCTAAAAGAATCTACCATGGCTATGGTCATTAACACTCATACCATGACTTCCATCCCTGCAGACCATTAACACTGAAGCCATGCTTATATCTCTACTCACTAAAACACCTCTAGCCGATAGTCTTCAACTACTTCACCCCATTATCAACCACAAAACACTTGAGGAATGAAACCAGACAGCATATGGGCAACATAAATCAGGCTAGTCAAAACCAAAGCCTGGAACAAAACTACTCCCACACTGGCACAGACTGAAATACTGCAAAGGACAAAAACTTTACCTCTCCACCACCACCACTTGATAGAAGTTTCCTTGTGGAGAGGTGAATGTTTTCTGCCCAAATACCAAATTCATTTCTAACATTTTAATCTGTTGTTCTGCATTTTCATGTTGTATAAACCACTTCAGGGAGATTTTCAGTCATTTGTCTGAGATTTAATAATATAACATAATTCGCTAGACATGTATGAACCAATTTATCTTCAGTGCAATTGTTAACCACTCTTGCTACTCAGAGAAAACAGGTTTCTCTCAGTATGGAATATCTGAAAGTAAAACAGGTGAAGCCTGCATGAATGCAATAGATAATGTTAGTGTTAAATAAGTTTAATTTGTTTCCCCAGGTACTCTTCTCTGAAAGCTTTAAAAAAATTAAAATAAAAGAATCAAAAATATAATCAGGAAGACTGAAAATGTGAAAAACTATTACAGCCTTTAATTTACTGTAACAAGTCTAATATAAGTGGAAGAGGCTCTGACTGGGAAGATTCTGTTTGAAGCTAACCAAATGCATCTTAAAACCATCCCGACCTACATTGTACAGTCTGTTAGTCGCGCCATTGCACCTATTTTGAGTGAGGAGATTTCTTTGGGCAGATCCTGTCAGGTGTTTGACATTTTCACAGAGCTGATGAACCAGTGTCCAACTCCATCCATCCTCTTTCCTCCTCACACCGTGAGTGGAAGAGGAGCTACTGAGCTTCTCCTGCTTATTGTGATGTCAGTACAATGTTGGGCAGCATCTCAAAAGAAGTGTTTTGTTTCCTTTAAATATTCAGAAAACATTTTCTCGTGTACCCTAATGAACTTGCAACCTTCTTTTTGAGCAGAGAGTGTATTGCACTCGTTTAGGGAATGAAATGCACCAAACCTCCACTGAACATTCACAGGACAGATGTTGTCCTAAATCAGAAAAAAAAATGAATGATCGCTTTTTTACTGCCAGTCATGGTCTTTGCAAACAGCCCTGCTTTCTGCTCTGCTCCAGTACCTCTGTCTCACAGAGCTGAGCTCTCTTCAATCAGACCGACAACGATCCTGTCAATATCACGTAGGTTTTTCTGCAGAAAGCACCACGTTAAGAAATGTGAGAGTTTGATAAATTTGTGGCTAAGTCAAAAACATGTAGAAACGCGTATTTTGTGTCGATACATACACTGACATACAGACTCCACGCACATATCATCTGCTTTTAAAATTATGCAGACACGGTTCAATGATTTCCTTGCACCATTTCCTTTACTGCCAATGTGTTGTGAGTTATAAAAAATGACTTGAGACGTGAACTTGCCCAATCACGTTTAAAGCAAGCAAGCTCTTTTAGCAGAAACAACATTTCCACACATTATTTGCAGTAGCTTTAACCACAGGAGTGTGAGCCTAGGTGACTCTGAAAAAGTTCAGTCAAACCGCGCATTGGTCACTGTTAGAAATGGGGGTCTCTAGTTGGCAGAGGTAGGTACCTTTGACCAAGTAGGGACCCTTGCTTCTAGTCAGGGTAAGGGGGCTACACTCCTAAATAACCCCTGCTCACCCCCCTGGTAGCTTGGCACGAGCAGGCAGGCTTATCTCAAAGGCAGTGTGTAAAGCATATGTGAACACATACAGTAATACAGTGAAAACACTACAAATGGACACCACACCAGTTTCGAACAAGCATTGGCATAGCCAATAGGTCTCGCCTTTGGGACCTTATAAGTGTTTAGCCATGCAACAGTTCGATGTTGTTGCACCAAGGATATTGTGCTGCATAACTAAATACTTATAAGGTCCCAAAAGCGAGACCTATTGGCTATGCCAATACTTGTTTGTTATGGGGGGGCATAAATAACAGGAGGCTGAAGCTTGTGAAATAGTACGTGTGTAACAGTTAGTGAAATAGTTAGTGAGTTAGTTAGTTAGTTAATGATAGAGTTAGTTATTTAGTTAGTGAGAGAGTTAGTTAGTGAGTGAGTGAGGGATTGAGTTAGTGAGAGCGAGAGTTAGTGAGAGAGACTTACAGAGTTAGTTAGTGAGAGAGTGAGAGTTATTTAGTGAGAGAGATAGTTAGAGAGTTAGTTATTGTGAGAGAGAGTTAATATGAGAGAGATTTAGTTAGTTTTGAGAGAGAGAGTGTGTGAGAGAGAGAGAGTTATAATTAGTGTTGAAAGAGTGCCAGTTAGTGAGACTTAGGGGCCGATTCCGATCTCGGCCGGTAGGGCTCCGAATCGGATTCGGCTTAACCGGATCCGATTCGGAGCCCTATTGCCCGACCGATTCGTACGCGCGTCCGGGCGAGCGAGTACGATGCGAAATCGCCGACCGACTCGTCCGGGCGTCCCGACCGCTCCGACCGACTCGTTCCCGGCTCTAACCGCACCGACCGACTCGCTCGGACTCGACTCGCACCGCGCAATGGAGACGTTCCCCGGCCGGGTAAGTACGATGCGCGCAGCGAGCAGTCCGACCGAGCCGCGCACTCCGGCTCGAAAGAGCAGTCAGAGCCGTACTTTGGGGGTCCGTGTCGGACCCCCCTGTACGCGTACCCGCGCGAGTCGCACACAGGGGGATCCATGGGTCCCCCCTACCTGTGCGTGTACGGCGCGAGTCGCTTCGCCGAGTACACGCTGTAGGGGGCGCCATTGTCCGCCTCGCACCCATTGAGTCAATGGGAGCCTACGTACGCGTTGAACGACAGGCTCCCATTGACTTCAATGGTAGTCCGACCGACTCGAGTCCGATGGCATACGTGCGCATCGTACTCGTTCGGTCGGGCTGCACGGGTCCGATTCGGTCGGAAATCTCTCCGGGTCCGGCTCGGTCGGAGAGATTTCCGGCCCGAATTGGAATTGGCCCCTTAGTGTAAGAGAGTGATATTGTTATTTAGTTAGTGAGTGAGTTAGTTAGTGAGAGAGTGAGTTAGTGAGATAGAGAGTGAGTGAGAGAGTTAGTGAGTTAGTGAGAGAGCTTGAGAGAGTGAGTTAGTACGTGAGGGAGTTAGAGTGAGTTAGTGAGTGAGAGAGTGAGTTAGTGAGAGAGAGTTAGTTACTGAAATAGAGAGCGATAGTGAGAGAGAGTTCGAGAGTTAGTGTGAGAGAGAATTAGAGTTAGTTAGTGGCTTTAAGTGGCATGAAAAAACTGGGGTGTCTTTTAAAGGGGCGTGCCCGATGTAATTATGGGCGTGGCTTAAAAACACTAACTCAAAATTAGTGTTTAGCATAGTGTGTTGCAAGACTGGTATTTTGCTGCAACAGTAATTGCATTTACATAAATATCACAACAAGTAATATTATACCTACAACAAGCCGGGACTGTTGGCTTTGTTTATGGTTGTTGGTTGCATAAACTCAATAAGTAACGATTAAGGCTTCGTTCCATAGCATATTGAAAATGCTTTAGTTGTGATTATTGAGACTTTGAAAGAACTATAGCAAGTCTCTTTGAAGTTACTGATTTATTAATCAAACTAACTGTGCCTGGCCAGAACCATCCCGTCTGTTCTGTGTTGCCATTACCCATGCAACCGAGCCTTTCACAACCGAAGCGCTGACTGTTTGCAGTTATTCTATATACATTAGGAAGTTAATTGCGCGCTGCTGATATTTGAAGTGATTAGCAGGTCATGAATTGGAGGAGGGACAACAGAAGGGAGTTAGAGAAACAGATGGAGTGGCATGGATGGAGTTAGTGAGAAAGGGAAGCACACAAGAGAGAGATAGAGAATTAAAACAGACTTCGTCTGTGCTGTGACTCAGCTGCCCGAGCAACCCATGAAAGGACCACATCTCGTAAATGGGGAAAAGAAATCTTTCTTCTAAGGGAATCCCTTTGTCTGAAATGTTGGCAGCTTAGACAAACATGAAGGCTAGTGTTTTAAAAAATACGGGATGTGCGAGACAGCATTAATTCATACTCCAAACAGTAAACAGATCAAAAGCTTCAACTTCAAACCCTATTTAAGAACAGCCCTATCGCATGGTCCATATTTTACCGGTAAATTAGCATGTTTAAATGCCTTTTGAGGATAAGCGTTCCCTTAAACACCTGTTAAAATTAAGCCCCTTAATGGCTATAGGGGCGCTGCGAGAAGATGCTTGGGCTTTTTTGTTTGCCTTATTAAGGTGGATATTTTTCATAAGAAATAAAATAAGCTAACTTGCAACGGCAGCAGCGTTTAGAAAGGCAAATCTTTTAGCGGATTTAAAAAAATATTTATTAGGAAATATTTAAAATGAAATGCAGTTTACACAATGTTACTGATGTATTAAGCAAACTAACTGCGCCTGGCCAGAACCATCCAGTCTGTTGTGTGTTGCCATTACCCACGCAAACGAGCCTTCCACAACCAAAGCGCTGACTGTCTGCAGTTTCTATATACATCGGCAAGTTAAGTGCGCGCTGCTGACATTTGAAGTGATTAGCAGGTCATTAATTGGAGGAGGGACAACAGAATGGGGTTATAGAAACAGATGGAGTGGAATGGATGGAGGAAGTGAGAGATGGAAAAAACACAAGAGAGAGAGAGAATTAAAACAGATTTCGTCTGTGCTGTGACTGAGCTGCCCGAGCGACCCGTGAAAGGATCCCAGCTTCAAAATGAGGGAAACAAATCTTTCTTCTAAAGGACTCCCTTTAGCTGATATCGCATGGTATATGTTTTGCACGTAAAATTGCTTGTTTACATATTTTTTGATAATAATCGTTCCGTCAGACACCTGTTAAAATTAAGCCCCTGGAAAGGGGAGGGGGTTAAGAGTGGGAGAGAAGAGAAGAGGCAGCTAGGGGAAAGAGCAGGAGAGACAGAAAGAAGGGTGACGGAAAGCGTGGGAGAAGGAAGGCATGTGAAGAGTAGGACAGGCGTGCGACAGGAGGCAATAGACTGCTGGAGAGAAAAGAACGAGGTAGAGAGGGGGCAGAACATGAAAAAAGAGCGACGCAAAGGGAAGGAACGCGAAGCCACGGAAGAATACAGTGGGGGAGGGGCGAGCAGAACACAAATTGAAAGAGGAAAAATATACAGGAGCATGTCTGGGGGCACTGGGGCATGGAGCTGGTTTTATACGGGTGCATGTTGGGAGCCCTCTACAAGTATCGATAATATGAAACCAGTGACAAATGCGCAGTTTACAGAATGTGACTGCTTTATTGCTCTTTGAAACAAATGGCTTACCTGCACTATCGCATTGTATGTTTTACACGTAAAATTCGTTGTTTACATACTTTTGGATAATAAGCGTTCCCTCAGACACCTGTTAAAATTAAGCCCCTGGAAAGGGGGGGGGAGGTTAAGAGTGGGAGAGAAGAGAAGAGGCAGCTAGGGGAAAGAGCAGGAGAGACGGAAAGAAGGGGGAAGGAAACCGTGGGAGAAGGAAGGCAGGTGAAGAAGAGGACGGGCGTTCGACAGGAGGCAATAAACTGCTGGAGAGAAAAAGAATGGCGGAGGCAGGAACAAAGAGAGGAAGAGCGGGTGAGGAAAACAAGAGGGAGGTAGAGAGGGGGCAGAACATGAACAAAGAGCGACGCAAAGGGAAGGAACGCACACTGGGGCATGGAGCTAGCTTTATACGTGTGAGGTGCGGCGTGGCCTCGATTTAAAAGGCCATGTGTTCTAGACTATGTTTGACCTAGCTGTCGATTCACCAGTTCCGCTAAAACTTTTCATCTGCACACTAACTTAACTGGCGAGTGTGCACTTTGAGCATGTTGAGTGCTCATTAGATGTCTGGGGGCACTGGCCAAATATAGGGAGAGAAGCAGAGTCGAATTAAGAACTAGAGATAGAAAAGAAATTAGGCGCTACAAAAGAAAAGTGCTTTGCGTTATTCTTCATGTCACCGTTTATCAGAATATATGCAGGATATCAAGGCTGTGCAATTGTCTCAATGTTGCTTAGTCCTGTGGACCGTGACGGGACAGAAAAAAGGCTCTGCAATTGTCTCAATGTTGCTTGGTCCTGTGGACCGTGACGGGACAGAAAAGCAAGGTTTCAGACGTGGGCGAGACTCGCACAGCGTTTACCTTGCATGAGCGAGCAGGGGCGCCATCTGTTTCAAAAGCGCGAGCGTGATAATTGCTAGCAGATGGCGCCGCTGCTCGCTCCCGCAAGGGAAACGCCAAACATGCACGAGTGCCCATAGAGAGCAATGCAAAACATGCACGCTTTTAGCCAAAATGCTGATCGATTCCAAAAGGTCCCCTCCTAAGCAGCGCATGCGCGCTGCGTAGGCGAGACCTAAAAATAAGTAATCTTTATCTAGACTTAACACAAGACCAAACGACAAAAATCCACACTACAGTAAACAAAATATGACTTTCCAATGGTAGAAATAGCTTAGTTCAATGTAGATGGTAAATGCGACACTTTACTCTCAAAGTACCTTGGATGTGTAACGCAAAACAAACAAAAGGGTCGCAGGGAAGGCAATGCGTCAGTTCCTTGCTTCGGGGGAGGCGGCGCACCTGTTCCTTACTGCAGCGCAGGGGAGGCGATGCGTCTGTTCCTTACCGGAGATGAGGCGAAGCGTCTATTTCTTACTGTGATCCGGGGCGATGCGACAAAATGGCACCGCGATGCGATGATCCGGTGTGATGCGACAAAATGGCGTCTTTGATGCGTTGCGATAACGTGGATGCGATGCGTGCACGCCCGGCGGCCGTGCGGCGAACCTGATGAACTTTGGAGCCGCGACAGGCCCTGCGACACGCTTCTCCGGTGATGCAACGGCGACGGCACGCTTCTCCGGTGATGCTACACGCTGCATCGGCGATGCGAACGGCAAACTGCTGTGGCGGCGACACGCTTCTTCGGCAATGCCTCGGTAACAGCTGCGGCGGCGACACGCTTATTCCTCGTTGCGTCGCGCTTCCAGCTCCCAGCGACACGCAGTCTCTAGAGGGCCCAAACCAACAGCAGGCACCTCTCTGCAGGTAGAATTCCCAGCAAGGAAATTCAGGGGGAGCTGGGGGTGAAGTCTTTGTGTCCCTGAGACTTCAGAACAGGAGGCAAGCTAAGCTTCAAGCCCTTGGAGATCTTCCTCAAGATAGTAAAAGTACACACAAAGTTCCTTTTCTCCTTTCCTTGGCAATGAGTAACCACTGCAGGCCAACCCCAAACAGCAAACAGCACAGGGGCAGTCTCCTCCTTCAGCTTCCTTGGTTTCTCTCCTTGGCAAAGGGTTTGTCTTGATTCCCAGAAGTGATCTAAAGTTCTGGGGTCTGGGCCCCAATATTTATACTACTAAATCCTTTGTTCTCTGAAGGCAGAGAGTGTCTGTACCTAGTCAAAACCAGTTCTGTCCTCCCTGGTGCAGCTTCCTGGCAGGAGGTGAAGACAGCATTGTTGAAAGCGGACCTGGCTCAGGTAGCTGAAAGGAAAACTCCTCCCCCTACTCTCTATTCTATGAAGGTTCAGGCAAGTGAAAGGAAATCTCCTCCCCCTACTCTCTATTCAATGTGGGCTCTATTCAGCCCAGCCCTGACTCATCAGACTGCTGGAGCCAAGGCCCTCTCCAGCCCCCTCTCACTCACAAACCAGACATGGAATACACAAACCTAGCAGAGGCATACTGGATGGTTAGGCAAGAAAATACCTACTTTCTAAAAGTGGTATTTTCAAACACAGAATGTAAAAATCACTCACACTAAAAGATGTATTTTAACATTCTGAGTTCAGGCATACTAAACTTTATTTTCCTATCTTGTTCCCTGGGTCAGTTATGATTATAAGATGTTATAATCAAACTGCCCATTCTGGCCTATGGGAACAGACAGCCTTGCAATAGTGAAAAACGAAATTGGCTGTAATTCACTATCAGGACATGCCACACACATCAGGGCATGTCCTACCTTTCACATACAATGCACCCTGCCCATAGGGGTACCTTGGGCCTACCTTAGGGGTGACTAACATGTAGAAAACTGAAGGTTTAGGGACTGGCAAGTGGGTGCACTTGCCAAGTCGACATGGCAGTCCCAGACTGCACACAGGCTCTGCAATGGCAGGCCTGAGCCATATTTTACAAGCTGCTTCTGTGGGTGGCACAATCAGTGCTGCAAGCCCACCAGCAGCATTTGATTTACAGGCCCTGGGCACTTATGTGCACTGTACTAGGGTCTGACAAGTAAATCAAATAAGCCAATCATGGAGTCACTAATCCATTACAACAATTTACAATAGAGAGCATATGCACTTTAGCACTGAAAAAGTGCCCAGAGTCATAAAACCATCAATAACAGGTCAGAATATAGGCTAGGAGGAAGGCAAAAAGTTCAGGGATGACCCTGCAAAAAGGGCCAAGTCCAACAGTCACCTGTCAAGTATGTGTCATCCACCTTAAATAAGTAATTGGTACCTCAAACATAAGAAATCCAGAAATATATAAAAGCTGGGATAATAAAATAAACAAGCTCATGCAAAGACGGTAAGTCATATATTCGCAGTGTTGGGGAATGTTAAGTAAAGAAGCTTATTAAAAAATATTTTTTAAAGTAATACATAAACCTGTCTTGTGTTATCAAAGTGTGACTAGCAATCAACAGTAAAGGCTCGTAATTCAAAATGGACCCAATTCGCTTCTTCCAGGAGTTTTTATGAAGTGCAACCCTTACCTGAAAGCACTATATAGTATTGTAGAAGAGTAAAATGAATGATACATAATTATACATTTAGAACTGACAGCATCGAGGGGAGAATGGATGCCTAGAGAGAGTCTATAAAGAAACAGGGGTACACACTGATGTAACTGACTTTATCATCTGTGATGGTTAAGTTGCTGAAACTCTAAGTTTTTTTCTTAGGTGTACGCATACTGGACCAAGCCTGATGTGTGGAGTATACTATTGTGTGGTGCTTGAGTAAACTTGAGTACACTTGTCCGTTTTTGTTGCACTTCTAAATTTCTAGTCTGACTATGCTATAAAATGCTGCGTTGTGCTAAACTTCTCAGGTGGTCAGCTTTTCACAGGGTACTCTCACTCATGGCCCTTACTATTTTAGTTTCGCCAAGAATGTCTTGCGTGTTTCCGCACTACCTATATATTGTCTTGCTGGACTGTGTTGATGTTATGACTGAATTCTTACTGATTCCTTGCTGGAGTAAATATGAAGTAAATATATTTTGCTCACTTGTATGAGCAAAAACACACAGATGGAAGCCACTGAATGTAACCAAGCAAGATTTTGAGAATCACAAAGTAGGGATATCGGTCTGTTAATATTTTTGGAATAGTGCTCATGTTTATGTATAATTTTGATGTATATTGAAATAGCACACTTTGGCCCTAGAAATGGTCTTTTAACCTCCCCTCCCCCTTCTGCCCCCATTCTTATAGCATTCTCAGCAAAGAATGTCAGTAAGCAGTGTATTTACATTGAATGTATATTTATGACGTATTACATCGACTAATGTTTAAGTTTGAGTACACTAAACCACTTTAATTGCATTTGCATACTGTCCCAAGAAAGACCCATTTTGTAACTGGATTAAAACATCCAAAACAAGCCTTGGCAAAGCCAGCATGTTTAGCATTGGATGCCAACCTTTTGCTTTTTTAATGCTTTTTAGTTGTGAAATGGTGTTAGACCTTTCATCCTTAGGGCGGTCTTCCCCCAACATTTTTTCCTGCTTTCCTCCACTTTTTGTTGGCCTTAGGACTCTGAGCACTTTACCACTGCAGACCAGTGCTAAAGTGCATGTGCTTCTCCTCTAAACATGGTAACAGTGGTGTACACCTGATTGACATATTTAATAATTATCCGTAAGCCCCTTGTGAAGTGGTACAGCATATTCCCAGGACCTGTAATCTAAATGCTACTAGTGGGCCACCAGCACTGGTTGTGCCACCCACAGAAGTAGACTTTCAAGCCTGTCTCAGGCCTGCCATTGCAGTTTACTGCCACTTTGACTTGTAATTTAAAACCACTTGCCAAGCCTTAACATCCCCTTTTATTACACATAAGGCACCCTAAGGTAGACCCTAAGTGACCCTAAGGGCAGGGTGCTGTGTAACTAAAAGGCAGGACATGTACTTTTAAGTTATACATATCCTGGCAGTGACAAACCGCTAAATTAGTTTTCACTGCTGTGAGGGCTACTCCTCTCATAGGTTAGCATTGGGGATTCCTTAAAACACTTTTTAAGCTGTAATTCCTGATCGGAAAGGTGAATCTACATCATCTTTCATATCTTTGGAATAGTGGTGATAAATCCTCTTTAGTCTTAAAGTTGGATTTGTAATGACCATTTTAGAGATGCCACTTTTAGAAAGTGGACACTTCTCTGCTCTTAACTTTGCTCTGTGTGCCTGCAGCCTGTCTCCAATGCACGTCAAGGCTGGGTGACAGCTACACTTTGTGCCTTCCCTCTAGACAGCCACAAACACAGGAAGAGCTGGGTGTGACTGGGGACTCATCTGCATTCTGATAGCCTTCCAGGGCAGGAAGGGGGAGAGGTGGCACACACTTACATCTGATTAGGCCATGTCCTGTCCTCACACAAGGCTGATTACCCCCCACAGACAGTCTGGCAGACAGGACTGGGTTGAAAGTAATGCTTGTGCACTTCAGAGAACTCCTTTGAAGTCACCCCCTACATCAAATGCACTTTTGGGTATAAGTACTGGGGCACTTACCCTACCAAATGAGTACCCGACTGCACTTGGGAGGAACTCTGCTGGAGTAAAGACTGCTGTATTGTAAGGATTGCCACTTTGCTGTGAGTGACTGTTCTGAGGAACTGCTTCTCTGCTTTGATGAGCTGCCCTGCTGCCTGCTGATCTCTGCCCTGCTGAGGACAAGGACTGAACCCACCTCACTTGAACCCAGAGTGACTTCAATAGATTGCTGCCTTGTCTCCTGTTTTCTGAAGTCTCAGGGACACAAAAGACTTCCTGCAATTCTGCTGATGATGCTGGCCTCCGTCATCTGTGAGTTCTACCATTGCCCCCTCCATTCCTGGACCTCAGAAGTGGGTTCTGCAGCTGATTTCTGGAAAAACCAATGCATTGCCTCGACTGCTTGAGAATTTCCGACACACCGCCCTTAAATGCCGACATAGGCTGCTCGAGGACATCAGATCCATAGCCTGCGTGGCTCAACGGCAGCCCTTTGCGACTCCGCGACGACACATTGCATTCATTTCAGTGGAGTTCGACGATGACGCAGGACTCCCTTTGCGTGGCTCGATAACGACTCAGTAGACTCGCGACGTCCACAAAAGCTCCATCCAAGGTATTTCTTTAGCGGGACCTGTCTGGGTCCTGTAGCCGGCCTGCCCTCCTTTGCGGTCAGCCTGAACTTTGAATTTGCATCGGTCCCTCGTGACCTCAAGTAAGCTTTTGACCGCTAGTGACTGCTAAGCACGGTTTTCACATTTATTCTTTAAAAAATCAGATCTGGACTTCTACTTATTGGAATTTTGTCATTTTGGTCTTGTTTTACTCAGATAAATATTCTCTATTTTTCTAAACCTGTGGAATCTTCTTGTGATGTTTGCATTGAGTTACTGTAATTTAAGTGTTGCACAAATACCTTACACATTGTCTCTTAAGTTAACCGTGACTGCTCTGTGCCAAGCTACCAGACGGTGAGTACAGGTTAATTTAGGGTGTGTATCTGACTTATGCTGACTAGAGTGGTGGTCCCTACTTGGACTGGGTGTAAACCTCTGCCAACTAGAGACCCCATTTCTAATAAATGTTTTTTGTAAAACTTTATTACAAAAACATTTTTGTTTCATCAAAAAGCACAGAATGGGCCAGTGAATCGTGGCATTAAAGGTGACTACCTTTTATGTAAGTGCACATAGTGCAGAGCAGAATGGCATCACTCACAGTGAATTCAGCCAATGGCTGAAGTGGGCTGATCCTTTGCCCCATGCAGTATACTGTAGTAGGTGGAAGATGCATGTGAATGACACACCAACAGACCTGTGGATGAAAAGGTCTAGTTGAAAGCCCCTGTCAGTATATTATACATATAATTTTACAAAAATCAAAAGGTCAGACCTAAAATCTGAAGTACTGAAAAAACATTACCAAACAGTTTCTAACACATATGCAAGTAATACATTTGCATTTTTGAATAACATAACTAAATGATTTGGGCTTCATAATGAACAGTTGTCCATGTGCAAAATGTGGTTGTATAACTCTGCTTGGACAGTTGCAGCCACATTACTTTGATTTAAGAGTCTAATCAAAGCGTTTGCGTACTTCACTTGCGATCAACGCAGATGCTCATGTCACATTTCCATCAGCTGAGCACACATTTTATGAAGTTGTTCTTCACAGAAAATAAGATAAAACAAACTTCTTTTTCTTATTCTCAGTTAAAACATCTTAATGAAATGTACACTATCTGTCGAAAAATGCAATCTGCGCATTTATGCTAATCACTAAAGAGGGCTCGTGTTTATTTATTTATTTTTATATTTACTTATTTATTTGATTTGCAGTGGGCCAACATGTCACAAAGCCTTTTCATCTCATGTCTTTTCCTCAGTAGTTATTTTTTTCTAAATTTTGGCCTGTAGATCAGATTAGTGCTGTTTGATCTAAGCAGGGAACTCAGTATATAGTGCAGTCAGCTTCTGTAGATTGAGGGTGCTAACTCTGTATGTCGATTTAAATATGAAACACAGTACTTTGAAGGTGAATCTTTGTTTAACGGGTAGCTAATACAAATTGCGTTAGTGCTGAGGTAGTATGGTTCTGATTTTTCAAATTCAAGCACATTTTTGCCACTTAGTTCTGAATTGCCTGGGTTTTTGGGCATGTGCCTGTGAGGCCCCAAAAAATACAGTAGTCTAAAAAGGCAGAATTTGGGTTCTTGTCAGCTCTATCCGATGAGTCGGTTGGAGTGAAGGAGAATCATTCAAAGGCTCATCATCTGGAGTGGGAACCCCAGGGTTCTTTACATACTAGTGATGGGGCACTGCCCAGTGTACAAGGCAATTAAAAGAGATGCCGTTGATGTAATGGGTCCCCAAGATCACAAGTTTAGTTTTAGATCAGTTGAGGCACAAAAATTGTTCTTCATCCAGTAACAGATGTATCTAAGGTCACTGGCAATCTAAGTCCAGAATATCAGCATCTCCTTCTGATGAATGTGGATCATACATTTTAAATTGTAGACCATGTTGGGAGATCACTTCAGCGAGCAGGCGCATATGAATAGAAGCGGTGACAGTGATGAACCCTGGGGAACATCGCATCTCTTTTGACAGATTCAGCAGAGGACATTGAGTTACTTACTTTAACAATTTTGGTTCGGCTCAGTTGGGAAACTTTAATTCAAAGTAGGGCTGACATGATGATCCCAGCCATATCTCCAATCTTTGTAGTCGTGGTTAATTGTGCCATAAGCAAATTTAAGAAATTGAGCACCTCAAATTGACTGGCATCTAGTGAGCATAGGGAATCCTCCCTGATGTCTCTGTGTCGTGTTGGGACAGCTGCTGGGTATGGAACAAATTGCAGGCAATGGACTAAATTAACAGTTTCCACAAACTGGCAAAGTTGTGTAATTTCATTTTCCAGTATTTTGCTGAGAAGAGGTAAATTGGATAGGATAGGTTAGCTAGCTGAGACATTTGGGCAGTAGGTTTTTTTGTAGGAGTTAATGGTAGCATGTTTTAATGCTGTTGAAATTGTGTCTGTTTCAACAGATCGGTGATCACAAGTGACAAAGTATCCATCCCTTCCTTAATGAAGACTCCTACACATGATACAGCTGGAAACTAGAAAACCTTTAATATTGAGGTGATTTGGATGGCTCTTTGTTGATTCATATGCATGATGGATTTGAGTTAGGACCTTAAGGTTAGCGGCTTGTATGGAAATTTGGTCTGAAAATTGGAAAAATTCTCTTGAATGTTTTGGATCTTAGTTTTGAGAAATTTCAGCAGCTTATCACAGAGTTCAGAGGACTAGTTGCATAAATCACAGAAACATTGCTGCACCTATTAAAATGGTAGTGTGCAGACCAATTTTTGGGTACTGGCTCTCTTTATAATACCACATGTTTTAGCATACCTCTTAAACCTGGAACATGCTTACTCTTTCGAACTAATTATTGATATTAACCCATATGAAATCATGCATGGAGATTATCGCATTGGGTGAAATTATTTCAAACAAAGAGCTAACAAGGGACATACTTACCTTATTTCGGCGAAGCCAAGCAAACCATTTTGATTTCACTCAACTTAAACATGGTGAACATTCCTCGCATACAGTGGACAGTTTTTGAGCCACAGATTAAGGGTGGAGCATATAGCAACAAGAAAATGTCAACAAAGGAGTGGTGGTGGGGCCAAAACAGGAGTTGGATTGAGCAGTGGCCTACTGCTCCATCATTAACATGCTGGGGGTAGCAAGAGGCCTCACATACATAGTTATTATTGGAGGAGACAATTCAATGCATGAGGGGCTGGTAGAAGATGTTTCTGAGGCTGGAAGTTTCTGTCCTGGGACAGCTACCAAGCGGTTCCAGTCCACTCATAGGGCCTGATGCACATTGGTGCACCTCAGAGCGGGTGAGAGTCTGCACTGCCATCACGGGACACTGAAACGGCCTCAGCAGACTTTGCAACTTCACACGAAACAGATAAATATTACAGCAATGTTAAAAAACATAACATATTGTAGAAACAAGTCCACACAGCCATTATGTTAAATCAATATTTATATAGTACCACCATCACTTCAATTTATAACAACAGATGTCACTATTATAGAGCTAAAAGGTGTCCATTTGTTTAGTCTTTCTGGCACACATATTCAAATCTACAACTATTATACCATAATGTTTTTATCCCACTATTCTGTTCACTAGATTACCTGGCAATCATATAATCCATCATGGACACTACCTCGCGTTCCATAATATACACACATCAAAATAGGAACATAATTATAAAGGTACACCAGAAAAAATCCAAAATAGATTTTTGAGGAAGTACATTTGCGTGGAAATTGTAGAGGGCAAAGCCAAGAGAAGCCTGAATGACAATGACTTGTAATAGAAAATTAGAATACCACAAACAGACGCTTTGCTGGTCTGTTGTTACTAAGCAAAAAAGAAAAATCATATAATAACCAAATGGCAACCTCGTTGGGAGAACGGTTAGGGGGTGTGATGCCAACCTTTTCAGAAGTAGGGCCACTGCCCCACCTCGAAGGTGTAACTACAACCAGGTAATAAGTCAAAAGAAAACTGGTAATATGGCAGGAAGTTAGAGAAAGCTCCTCATGTCTTTGCTCTGCCCAAGAAAGCTGTCATTGTTGGACGGGCAAGCTGGTGCACACACTGCTGTATGAATGACAAAGTGATTCTCATTTATTCAATCTGAAACTAATGCCTAGCTATGCAGGGAAGAGAGTACTTGCTCTCCGCAGCAGGAGATAAAGGGATTCTCCCAAGCTGGTGCTTTTCTTTTCCTTTGTCTGCCGTGGATATGCCATCATTGTGACAAAGCGTAACTCTAGGCTGCACACGGTAGTGCAGCTTTTAGTGCTATGGGACAATGAAAGGTGCCCTTGTGGCCATCTACTGACAGCTTCACCATCATCTCCCCACCCAACACCAAGCTCATCTCTCAGCAGCTCCACAACCAATTCTTATTTCATAATCAATGACTGGAAGTGAGCAGCACGGTAACACATAAATCAATTGACTGTGTCCTCTCCTTACACAACCATTATCCCCTTTATTGAATGACGTGTGGTGTGTATGATGTGATTCCCTATGGGTTGTGCTCTAATGGCTCACCTACAACCAACAGATCACAAACAATACTTGCGTTATTTCGTATCAATGGTGAAGCTACTGGATTCATGCTGATCACTTATCCATTGTCTGCTTCTTTGACCCCTTTTTGGATATAAGAACCGCTTGATGTGAGCATCGTGTTCTCGGCATTATTTGCAAGCACGGTGATACACAGTGCTCACTTCCGCCCAGTTTATTCATGTCTACAATTGCTGAATGATTACTTCCCTAGTGGCCATTGCATTCCCTACATGAAGGAAATGCGTTCATCATACCTTTGAAAGCCAGAGCTGTACTACCACGATAGGACAAGACCCATTTGAATAGACAACAATGACGAATAGAAAGGCTAATGCCCCTATATAGTTATAGAGGATGATGTAGATACTAATTAAAAGAGATATAGTATGCAAAAAATGACATTCATGCTACAAAAACAGCTATACCATGGATATCAGAGACAAACTTTAAGCAACTCCCCGGTTATACTAGAATCAGCGATTATCACTATAACAAGCAGCTAAGCAACCTAGCCATATTATTGCTGGTGGTCCATGTCTCAGCCCTTCACTGTGCTCCTAATCCACTGCTAGCTCTCTCTGCAATCACAGCAGAACTCTCTGTGCCCTGAACAGCTCACTCTGTATGTCTACAAGCCGCCGGTACCCTAAAGCTTACTTGATTCCTAGTCGTTCCCCACTCAGGCCTCTACAAACTCCATGCAGAGCTGTAGACAGTGGGTGAGGTACAGACACAAGAAATGGTTAGACTTACTGAGACATCTGGTCTCTGTAGCCATTCACACGTGCACATTACAGGCCAGTGAGGAGGTGGTGCATGTGATGGCCCACTGGGGATCACTTCCATATAGAGAGAGAGAGAAGTCCCACCGGGCCTTCAGTTGAAAGAGCCCTGAAGTTGCTTCATGTCAGGTGGGAAAAGTTAATCAAATCCGGATATTATTCTTTAGATTCTGGTTTTGGCAGTTTTGATTTTTTAATTGCAAATTAAGGACTACAAATTACAGAATAAAAAGAAAAAAGGCATGACTCATTTAGAGGCTAACAACTGACCATGAACAACTTGACATCTCTTTAGTCTTTGTGCTGTTCCTCATTGTAAACGTAGAACAAAAAGTACCGGAATGCAAAGTAAAAAAAAATATATATAATAAAAAAATACTTCCTAGCTAGACTACTTGTAGATGTACTTTTCACACATTGATGCTGGATCCATGAATGGCATTGATGTTGGAAGTGTGTATTAAAAGCAATGACAGTGGACACTAGCATTTTTTTTTTTTTTTATTTTAAATTAAACATTGAGTGCTAGTAGTGGAATTGGGCAATGCCAGTCATGGAAGCGGGTGGCAGCCTCCTCACAATTTTTTGGCACCAGTACTTATTTTACAAATGAACAACTAGAGGGCATTGGATCTGGTGCGTATGGCTGAGGAGTCCAGTCTCTCTACCTTTATAGCGAATTAACAATGCAAGCACAATATTCAAGAATTTCTGGTACTCTGTGAGACCTAATCCATGAGCCTGCAGAGCATGCCAGGGGCCAGTGAAGGCCCTTGCAAGCTCTTTGCCACACTCTGACTCTTCAGGCAATAATGGCAACAGTTGCAAGTTGAAAACTGGGCACACAGTCTGCAGCAAGTTCAGCCTCAGCAGACGCTGTTTGGGATACTGTCTGGAAAACAAAACAACTATTATTTTCCACAGCAGTTTGACAGCCGTTGAGACCAGGGGTCCGAAGAACAGTGGCAGGGGTCGCAGCTGTGACCGCTGGAAACCCCTAAGTGACATTCATGCATAGACTGGATTTTGGAAGCATATAATTGTTGAGGGGGGTCATGGAATAAGAAGCATTTAGTGTGACCTGCGAGCTAGATGTTGTGAGAGAAAGGAAGGCTCTAATTGAAAGTAGGTGGCTCTGAGTGAAGTGGGCATGAGTACAGTATGTTAAAGGCAGGGCAGGCTTTCGCGCTGGTGGTGCCCGGGGCGACAATTACTTTTGGCGCCCCCTACGCCCCATGACCGCCTCCTCAGATTCTCTCACTACCACAGGATAAAAGTCCCCATCATCTCTCCTAACATAACATATTGCTAAACATAGCGCCCCCCCGCCTGAGGTCAGCACCCCCCTCCACAGGTCTGCGTCCAGTGCGGCCGCACCAGTCGCACTGCCCTAAAGCCGGCCCTGGTTAAAGGCAAACATCCAAAAGAGGAGGCAGGGGGCGTGCGAAAGGAAGAAGACGAGTGGCGGATCTATGCAGTGAATGAATGGATGTCGACTTACCCACACCCATTTAAATTTACCTGTGTAAGATCTGCCCCACAACCAGCTGTCAGAAAGTAAGGGAAAAACATTGCTGGATGAGATATTTACCCCTGACAAGACGTAAATGAGATTAGCTAGCTCTTGTAGACAACTGACTGCCCAGTGAGCAAGCTGCTTTATTTCTGGATGCAGCACCATTCCTCACTACTAAAGCCTGTGCACTGTCCATGTGCAAGACTGGCAGCAAATGAGGGCTCTCCTTGAGCACCTCTTAAAAGCACAGTATGAGGTCCAAATCCTTTCCAGTGCAAGCCGCTATGAGATTTTCTTTGGAAAATATGTGTGTGCATCAAGGATATTCATAGCAGTATCCATAGTTCAACTAGTAGCACCTGAAGTTATGGGAAAAGTGGTGCTCTGCAGTGGTTATATTGTGCCAGACTTTTATTCCCTCAAAAAGCATAGATTTTAGAAGATATAAGATTGAGCAAGCCTAACAAAGGGGGACAGAGAAATACATTCAGTCACCACAAATTAATTTACATTGATAAGCCAGTGCATTTACTTCACAACCTCGTCTTCATCTCTGCACCCGACCCAACTTAACGTCGGAGTTGCAGAGCACAACTGCTGTTTACTAACGTGCTTACCAATATTTGTAAATGGCGCGATGCCCCAATGTCACCAACAACTACCATATACCACACTCAAGCTCCGAGGAGGGGCCTGCAAATTTACTGATAGACTGTACAGTGGGATTTAGCATGAGGAGAGAACTGAGGGGCAGACGAGGATGATTGATGACTGTCTACCTCCGTTACGTCCTTGGGTATCACCATGGACAAAAACATGTCAATGAAGGAGCACATCAACAACACAGCTAAAGGAGCCCTCTACACACTGAAACATCTCAAGAAAATCAAAACGTTCATTCCTCCTGATGATCTTAAGACAGTAGTACAATCACCAGTCCTCTCGAAACTTGACTACAGCAACGCCATCCTCACAGGAAGCCCTAATAGCCACCTGGCACCCTTAAGAACAATTCTCAATGTGGCTGCCTGGCTCATCACAGGAATCAAACGGTTGGACCACATCTCACCTGCCCTCAAGAGTCTCAATTGGCTTCCCATTGAAGGAAGATGCATCTACAAGACAGCATGTATCACCCACAAAGCCCTGCATCCAAAGAAGCCCAATCACCTAGAAGCCAAACTATTGAAAGCAGGTAGAGGCCGGGCACTAAGACGCTCCAACTCGCTCCTTCTCATACCTCTAAAGATGAAGAAGAATTCATCCCAGGCACGCTCCTTCTCAAGTAATGCTCCTAAGTTTTGGAACTCACTCCCTAAAGACCTCGGCCACAACCCCTTCTTCTCTTGCTTCAAACAGGACCTCAAATCTCTACTACTCAACAGCTACTTCAACACTAACACAAGCTGATTCACGTTTCCCAAAGATCCAGCCCTCTTTGACAAGATCCGTGGGCCAGTCACCTGAATACGGCAGTCTCTAGTCTGTCTCCAGCCTCATTACCTGATTGCTACATTGTTATTTTCTATTGTGACCACCTTGACTACCTTACTGCTTTTATTTTTCTAAATTTCTCTCTATGGCGGTTTGACGAGCACGATTCTCCACTAGTACTTCTTCAAATGTATTCATAAAATACGTAAAGCGCTCTGATACCCTCGGATCCAGCTAGTGCTAAATAAAACTCAAACATAAATAAATAAAGATAAGATCGAGGGCAGCAGCATTCACACTTTGAAAGAGGCACCATGATGGCATGCTTGCTTTACATCTCATTATTTCCTTGTTGAATGGGCATGTGAGCTAGAAGTGAGTGGGTGGAAGGTTTGCCTCAGCTCTGTCTCATAGGACAGAAAGGAACCATATACTAGAAAAAAAGAAATATTAGCCCTTGTTACCTTATCACAGGTCTCCAATCTATGTTCTCTGAAAAAGCCCACGGTACAGTGTGCCACATAGAGGAACTGGACCACTTACACCAGTCGCAGGTGTACAGGTAGTGACTAAAATAGATATCTGAGCTGTGTCTTTTTAGCAACCTTGTACTGTTTAAATGGTACTTAACTTCCTGTGATGTCATCAGGGTAAAAGACAGATGGCACCAATTCCTGGGATAACATCATGTTAAGTCAGTGTCATCCGATGTCACTTCCTGTGGTGTAATTAGGGTCAAAGGACTTGTGATGTAATGTACTTTTGCCACCCCTGGAATTTTGTGCTTCTGCTCTCTCACATTGTGCCTCTTCTAACTCACTACAAGCACTGCCCTCAGGTACTACCTCCAAATCTTTTCCTCTTCACTTTGTGCCTTCTCCTCACTCACTCCCTCCATGCACGTCTCACTGACAATGCCATGCTGTCACTGTCTGCTTACATCACTTCTCTCACGACATGCCTACTTACTTTCACTGGGTGCCTTCCGCCCTTCCCTTCACTTTCAGTTATAAATGTCAGATATCTCTATTTAGTAGAGAAATTGGTGATTTTTCCCTAAACTGCTGATATTCCTCAACTTTTTTTCTATTTTCTCCACTAAAATGCTTGTCATTCTATCGCAAATCAGTGATTAAATTAAATTCACTTACTTCCTACTTCAAATTACTCCTAGTGTGGCATGCTGGTTCCATGCTTGCAATAATTCACCACATGCTTAATTCGCTCCTTGCATTCCTCCGTTGTGGTGTGTGGTATATCTATACATTCCAGAGTATTAGACATATATCGTAGTGGGTCACTGAGCCTGCTGCCGCAAGCCATGTGCAAACTGAAAGCCAAAGGTGACATCTTTGCCTGCTGTACTTCCAAGTGGCTTTAATTGAGTTGGGGGGAGGGGTCCTCCTTGCACAACTAGGACAGCTGTTAGTTTAAGACTAACCAGGGGATTGACAGTATTTTTTCTGTACGAGGGAAGCTTGTAGTGCAGTTGCCTATACCATACATATTTTAGTTTGTGCATTGCTGCTGCCTGTGCTGTGTGTCATGTGTGTGCACGTCTGTGCATAAGTGTGTCTGTTTTGTGTAGCAAATCTTGTGCTTTCTCTGTGTCTAGGGGAAGGCTGCAAGGCAGAGACCATAATATACCAGCTGAGTGCGAATGAACTTTGAGGATTCCTTTTCATTATAGAAAAGGCTACCCTATGAACCGTGCCAATGCTTGTTTTGCTTGCTCTCATCTTCTGTGAGCTGGTTCTGACTATGGTAGTGTATAGGGTTGGTAGCTCGCTGGGCTGCACCCCCTCACAGGCTGGCACTCGCACTTAAGTCATCATCAACCCACCATGACTCATCTATATAGCAGCTCATGTGTTTGCAGAACAGGAGGGGAACTTAACTTTGTTACATTTTGTTGCCGAAGGCGACTATAGTGCTCGGCATTTTGGAAGATTGCCTAGGCATTGAACTATTGAAAGAAGCTGTCATTATTATCTTGAAACTCTTGCCAACAAACGAAACGATGGTACAGCGCTTAGACCTCAAATGCACACCACATTAAAGATATAGGGCCAGCCTGACTGGCTCCTTTTGCCCCTATTATCAGAAAAGATGCACATGACCCACTAATGGAGAGTCCTCAGAGCAAGGTCGACGGTCATTGGCAGAGCAAATTGGAGAGGAGTGACTGGCACCGCGTCACGGGAGTTGTGTGAAATAGGAAAATGGCGTCTGAGAAAATGTGCACGTGCATACACACTGTTAAAAACGGATGGGAAATGTCACGCTTTTCAGCATTTGGAAAAAACTCCAGCAAAAAACATGCAGGCATTTGACTCCCCATTGCAAATCTGCCACCACACCCAGGTCTCAGTGTGAATGCGCTTTCTCCAGGGGACTGCAGCGCTTCTACATGAATGTCCTACAATGACTTGAGCCCTCATAGCGCTTTCCTGGAGGTCAGGTGAACAGTTACTGCTTCTGAAGGTTTGGGGTCGGGTTCGGAAGACATTGTCTCCAGACATGTCCAAGTGGAATAATTCCACGTTCGTGCCCAAAAATACAAGCACATTTGCCTTGGTTCGCCTCTTTCAATGCTTTGGTATCTGAAAACCTCGTGTGTTTAAAGGGAATTATTACTATGTAAGGGCACTGGTCTGATTAACGCTGTGCAGGAAGTGGAACCTTCCCGGGTTGCAATATTTTTCTCCTCCCTTGTAAACGCTCATCACTCAGTACCCCTGCACATATGACTGCAAGCTTCAAAGGGGCGAGCCTGCAGGAAACGCGGAGGCCTCGTGGGGCCTACTTACACCGAAGTCTGTCCGTCGGAGGGGATGTTTGACTAGCACTGGCCGAGCCCCGTCATCTATCACCAGGCCCAATCTGTTCCTTATAAGGGCTGCGCATTTATTGCATTCCCATCATTTTTTCCTAAGATGAATCCCTTATCAGATCTGCTGCCACCGAACACGTGAAAACTATGCAGCCCCTCCCCCAGCCCTCCCCTGTAACGAGCCTGGCACGGAGCCGACGTATGTTAGCTTGTTAAAACACACAATGTATGTCTCTGCTTGCACCTTACAACCTTGTTGTACGATGTACTTCGGTGTGTAACGAAAGACGAAACCAAGCCCCCTCTGCCGACTTCCCTTTACTTACAGGAACATGTGTACAGCATTAAACGGGCACGCTTCATCTGTGACTCGGGAGGGACTGAACACCACAGGAAAGACACAGGCAAGGCTTGGCGAATTTACAAAGGCACCTGAACATGTACCAATGGGATCGCTTGATTGTGGAAAAGGTTCCAATTCGTTTTCACTAATAACTCACAAATAGTTATTCCTACACTACACTTAAACACTACACTTAAGTAGCTCACTCTATGGTGTGAATAAGGCAATTCTTGTGTGTGGTGGAGGAGGGAAACCCATTTCTATAAAGTAATTTAGTGGGTCCAAAGCGCAATTAACCCTATGGTCGGTCCCAGGGTGGGTGTTAGAGGCTGGTGTATGCAGGACATCTGCCAAAAATGGGTGTATGTCCTGTCCACCCAGTTTTGAGTGTATGACGATCAGACGATGTGTACACGAATGGGGGCGGACGGGTCATCTGTGAAGCTTAAAATCACCACCCACGTCTTTGGTTCCTTTCATGATCAAATATGGCTTCGGAGGGTCTGAAAAGAATTGGGGGGGGGGGACAGCAACACAGGCCTTTGAGATGTACACTTTGGTACAAGGTGTGACGCGTCGTTCTGTATCTCCTGATATAAAGATGTGGTAGTGACATACTCATGAAGTAGCCGGGCAGTGTGATCTCTATATATCTGATAATACTCTTATCTGCTTCTTCGTTAATGCAGTTTTATCGAAGGGACACAGACTTTCCCATCTTTGAAAGTTCATTCTGGATTAGAAGAGGAATGCATTTTCTCTCACTAGGCACTGGGATACTTTCTGTGCTTGGAGAATATTTAAAGCAATTTTCATAGATGCTTCTTACAAATGCAGTTCTTTGTAGCCCCTCCACCGGCAATCATAGGAGAGATCTTGGGGTGATGGGCTGCCCCTGAAGGCCACACCTCCTCCACACTTCAGTAAGCACAACACACTGATCACACTAAAGTTTCATATCATATATAACACACGCCTTGATTAACAATTAAATGCACAAAAGGACAAGGCTGTAAGTTGCATAATGTGCAACTATCATGCATAGACTCCCATTACCCTGGTTCTGAAGAAATGACCACTGTTAAATCAATACAAACTGTCAAGACAATCAAACCAGCATTGGTAAAGCCAATAGGTCTGACCATGGTAAACTTACAGTGATTTCTTTTTGGCAAACATATGTAATAGGCAAAAGATAAAGGAGTTACCCAGCTGCTCAAACACAGCAGGCATGGTACTGAAGTGCACTCCTTTCCAAGCAGCTGTGGCCATGTGACCAGGCTAAATGCTGAAACTTACAGGGCCAGTGGATGCAGTGGGATGGTCAACTGCCCCATGATGTTTGCTGTGGTGAGTGAAAGAAAATATGAATGACAATAGAATAGAACAATGGATGAATAGGACGGGCAAAAAGCTAAGTATAAAACAATATGTGCATATGTACGCATTTTTATTATGATATTTGGGGAAACATAGGACTGGCTAGACAGCTAAAACCCTCTGTTGGCCAGACATAAAATGTATATTGGGCTCAAAGAAAATGACTGTGCATTGCATTAGGCCAATAAGTTTTTGTTACACAATTAGATCAATACTGAATGCACCACACATAGGATTTCATAGACCAAATCACAGATTAACAAAAGTGTGATGGCTTTTGTAAGATATCAAATAAACAAATGCCTTTATGTCATGGACGTGGCATTTGTTTGTTCTGGTGACAGAAAGTAACTTTTAGAGTGACTGCTTATTGAAAGAGAAAACACACATCTTTCTATTTAGAGACTGAGGGGCCGATTCCGATCTCGGCCGGTAGTGCTCCGAATCGGATTCGGATTTACCGGATCCGATTCGGAGCCCTGTTTCCCGACCGAATCATACGCGGGTCCGGCCGAGCGAGTACGATGCAGGCACCCGCGAAATCTCCGACCGACTCGAACGCGGCTTCAACACGCTCCGACCGACTCGCATGGACACGACTCGCACCGCGCTATGGAGACGTATCCCGGCCGGGTAAGTACGAAGCGCGCCGCGAGCAGTCCGACCGACTCGCGCCGTCCGGCTTGAAAAAGCTGTCGGAGCCGGACTTTGGGGGTCCGCGTCGGACCCCCTGTACGCGTAGGCGCACGAGTCGCACACAGGGGGACCCATGGGTCCCCCTACCTGTGCATGTACGCCGCGATGCGCATGGACGCGTACACGCTGTAGGGGGCGCCCTTGTCCGCCTCGCACCCATTGAGTCAATGGGAGCCCGCGTACGCGTTGTACGACAGGCTCCCATTGACTTCAATGGGAGTCCGACCGACTCGAGTCCGATGGCATGCGTGCGCATCGTACTCGTTCGGTCGGACTGCCAGAGTCCGATTCGGTCGGAAATCTCTCCGGGTCCGGCTCGGTCGAGAGATTTCCGGCCGGAATCGGAATCGGCCCCACAGTGTTAATACCCAATGAAAGAGCACAGACGTACATATGATTAGCATATTCGGTCAATAAGAATTGATAATACAGCACAGATTACCAATCCGTGTCTCAAATGCGCAGCAGATGGACTCGTAATGATGGCAAATGTTCATTCAATCATTATCAACTTGATCATGAAGTCATCAATGCAGGACTACTTTTCGTATGTTTATAATCCAACCTTTTATTATATATAACCATTCAATGTGTAAACTTGTTGTAGTCAATTGTGAGGTGTTACACAATGCCCCAGTGAATTTCAGGGTGGAAGTCCTTCATTGGGCGTTTACATAAATCATTGAAGGCAATAAATCTAATGATATAGCGCTCTAAACACCAGTGTGCAGTGATGGGAGCAGCTGTACATCAAGTTGTACATTTTTACTTTATAATAGGTAGCTACGTGTGATAATCATGATACCAAGGGTGAACACGGGTGTTTTGTTTTATTCACCATGTTCAAACTGGAAACAATATTTTCTTCACTCCGTAATCTCTACATACCTTACAAAATAGAATCTCTACTGTATCTCCATCCTTTCTTGGTGTGCATCCAGGCTGCATCTGATTCACAAAGATTGTGTCGTGATTTACTCTTGTACCTGTTAAAGACACACTCCCAGCTCGCTCTGTGCAGTGAGTGCACATTCTCGTCCGTAGCCTGTTGGCATTACTCCAGGCTTCATTGGGTAAGTCAACAGAGATAACAATGGTGTTGCAAATCCATTCCTAAGCCCTATCATTATACAATGACATGTACATTTTGGAAATATTCCCTAATAAAGCATTGTTTTTTGAGTAGTTTCCTAAAGTAATACATGAACATTTAAATGGTGAATATTTCCTTAATATATTTGATCAATAAGTAGTTTTTTTCCCCCACAGCTCCCAATACACCCATTCCCCTCACTCAACTGAGTCGTACAGCTTCCCGTATCTAAAACAGGTGTTATCCTTATTTGACTGTCTGCACTATTTTTAGTCCATTCTTTCTTTTGTGAATCAATTCTCCTTACTATAGTCACGGAAACACTGCACTTTTGCAAATACCACGTCATAAGCTTCTCCTTCTGACATCTCTTAAATCCCAAAAGCCAATTATATTGGCTTTTGGATTATACTTATGGATTTACATGCATATTACACGGCAGTTTGTGTACGATAGTGATCAGTCATATCCTCTGTGTCTTTCCTTGGCAAAATTTGAGGGTTTGGTTTGCTAAAAACAATTCTCATTGTATGTTCATTGCTTCTGTTTTTCAGCATTTTTTCACAGTCAGCACTTTATCTCCTCAGCATTGTTCTCAAGGGTTTCAAGTAAGAAAATGATGTCGAGCAGGGAAGAGAGACATTTTCATTTATGATATGAAATTGACATGATGACAACTGTCTCCTTAAGTCACATCACACCTGCATCTGATTATCTTATAGTATGAGGATATCCGATTGCCCTAGTGGGCAAATATTAGGAACTGAGGATTTTACTTTTACTTGGACCACTCCAAAAGTTAAGAAATGCATTAACAAGATCAGCCTGTTCTAGGCATTTCTTTCCATTAAAATGTATTTCTATTATTCAATTTCATTTAATTATATGGACTTTTTTGACTTTCCGATCATGTGTCTAATTTTTCATTTCTTTCGTTCACTGAAAAAAATGATGCTACCATTTCAGATATGTCCGTTTTACTGTCCTCCACCTGATACTGCATCTGCATCAATGCTAAATCTATCCACCTACATCAGTGTTGATACATACAACACCATTTCCTGTTTGTGCAGAACACCACGTGCAGCCACACAGAAGGTCTAGGAGAGGGCGATTTAGAAATCAAACTTAAAAATAATGATACTAGCATCTATACTATGCAAACATAAGGAGATGCTGGACGGAGCACTGAAACTTTTCAGACACTCACCCCCAGTCACAGATCTGGGTTGAATTCATCATCATTCTTTAGCTCACTTCGCCACCCCATTTCAGACCCAGCCATATGCAAATCAGTCTTGACCCTGTTCGTCATGGGTACAGACCAGCTCGAACTGCCAAGCCAGGTCTTACCTGGACCAGAAAGAAGCATCCTGGGACCGGTTTCGGGATAACACCCCTCATCAGCCAGGCTAGCTTGAATCCAGTGGTAAAGTGAGCAAGGGACTCATGTCTGGGCATACCCACTCAACTTAGGGCAAACAAAGCAAACACAAGGAGATGATGGACGGAGCGCTGAAACTTTTCAGACACTCACCCCACTCGCAGATCTGGGTTGAATCCATCATCGTTCTTTAGCTCACTTAGTCATCCCAGTTCAGACCCAGCCATATGCAAATCAGTCTTGACCCTGTTCTTCATGGGAACAGTCCAGCCCGAACTGCCAAGCCAGGTCAGGGAGGACCTGGCCTGGCAGTTCGGGTTGGACTGTTCCCATTGGGAGCAGGGTCAAGACTGATTTGCATATGGCTGCGTTCAAACTGGAATGCATGGGGAGCAAAGAAACAATGGAATTTGGCCCAGATTTTTGTACGGGGGTGAATGTTTGACATTGTTGAACATTCTGTCCATCAATTGTTCTTTTTGCATTTGTCACCCGAGTGAGGCGAATATGCCCAGACGTGGGTCCCGTGCTCTCCATGCCCCTGGAGTCAAGCTAGCCTGGCTGATGTGGGATGAAACCTGAAACCAGTCTTAGGGTGCTTGTTTCCAGTCCGGGAGGACCTGGCTTGGCAGTTCTGGCTGGACTGTTCCCATGGGGCGCAGGGTCAAGACTGATTTGCATATGGCTGGGTTCAAACTGGAATGGCATGGGAAGCAAAAAAGATGGATTTTGGCCCAGATCTCTGTACAGGGATGAATGTTTGACATTGTTCAACATTCTGTCCATCAATTGTTCTTTTTGCAAGCATCTATACTATGTCAAGTGATATTCAATATGGAGCATTTTTTTCTGTGTCAGGATTCTGCTGTCCTGGATGAAGGCAGAACACACCCAAATACAAGAAAGTGAATGAAATGAAATATCTAATTTCATCTCCAAGCCTTGATCAAGTATACTCGTGAATGTCCTAGAGTAGTGGACAGTAAAGTGTTATATCCCAGAAATTCAAACGCAAAAATCACTTTTCTTAAAGGTGACTTTTAGATTTTGCACCTTGCAGACAAGTAGTTTTAATAAATTGTAACCTCTGCCAATGTATCCGCCTCTTGGTGCTAAAGAGTACCTCTCCAATTAAAATGCAGATTCCTACAATTTTAAGTGATCATTTCTGTCTGCCAGGTATATCTGTTTAATAGGCCTACAAGAGTGTTCCTATTATAAATTGCTGCAGCATCATTAGTAATTTCCAGGCTATTAACAACTGCATCATGTACAGGTTCCTTGCACATATCGTAAAAGCTTATCTGTAGTAAAAGTAATGAGCTAATGTTTTTAATGCTGTTATGGCTGAATTCCACTTTATATGTACTTAGTGACTCATCGAGAGGAGGATATTCAGAAAAATGGGACACGCCACAAAAATTGTTAGGAAGCTCCATCCACACTCTTCACAGTTCCCAACCTCAGTTAATATGCAGAGGACTGTGGTTTGCCAAACACCTAAACAGCTGCTAGCTCTGCCATCAGAGGGAAATAACATCATAGGGGCAAGCCTGCTGGAGTTCACTCTTGTGGCAGACCTGACGCCGGCTGGAATGGTGACAGACAGGCTCCCAGCTCATGCCTACCATGCCAAATAAGGCTTTCTCAGACAGAGAAAAATTCCACTGTGATGGAAACATTAGTCATGGTATTTCCAAAGAAGGACCCATGCGTTGAAGGTCAGTCATCTTATATCACAAGTGACAGCGGGTCTGCCACACCAGAAGCCCTACATAGATTGATAGAGATCTGGGGTTGCTTCTGTTCCCGTCTGGAGGGGACCTGCTCTGGTATTTCAGGCTGGGCTGTTCTTAGTTGAACAGGCCTAAAACTGATTTGTATATGGTAGGTCTCTGTCTATAGTGGCATAGTGGGTGAAAAAAGAAGGTTGGGAATGGATTCCAGAGCGATCGCTCGTGGCTGAGATTAATTAAAGCATTCCTTCCATCACGTTGCTATTTGTTTCAGTAGAAGCTTTAAGTGTGGCCGGTATGCCCAGCCATGAGTCCTATGCTCACTATGCAGCAAGGTCCAAGCTAAACCTTAATGACAAGACCTAAGTAGAGCAAAACCAGCCTGAGTTTGCTTCTGGTCCTATTTGGAGGAGTCCCAGTTTAGCCTGTCGAAGCTGGATTGTTCTTAGTGTAGTAGGACCAAAACTGATTTGCAAATGTGCCTATAGGGGCATATCGGATGAAAAATAATGGTCTGGAATGCATACCAGAATGATCGCCAGTGACTGGGATTAATTCAAGCATTCTTCTGGAGTCACTTTACTCTTTGTTGCAGTAAATGCTCTAACTGTGATGGGTATGCTCAGAAGTGGGTCCCCTGCTCAATGCGCCACCGGACCCAAGCTACAGCTCACTGGTGAGACATAGGTAGGTTAAAGTCAGTCTGGGGTTGCTTATGTGCCTGTCTTGAGGCGACCTGGCCTGGCAGGTTGGCTGGACTGTTCTTAGTGGTGCAGGGCCAAGATTGATTTGTATATGGTGGACCTCTGTTTGGAGTGGCATAATGGGTAAACAATGATGGCTGAAATGCAGCCCTGAGGGACTGTCAGTGGCTGAGATTAACTCAAGAATACCTTCCACTATTCTCTTGTTTGATGCATAGAAACAACCACAGCACAGTGGACCATAGTCAATTTATATTAATATATTTACTTAAAGATAGAATCTTCTTCAGAGTATGCAGCAAAAAGAAGCAGCTAGACAAGTGTTTGCCAATATTATTCGTGAATAATAGATTGGGGTCAAAATGTATCCCAAAATGATTTTTTTGAATTTTCATCAGAGACTGGTGGTGGTCCAAAATCATCAGGCCTTCAGGAGGGGACCAGAATGAGATGTTACCAAATAGCAATGGCTGCTTTTGCCTTTATTAAGACAGAGGGAATTGGTAGTTCTTTCATATAAGTGGCGCTGCATGGTGAAGAACTCTATATTCAGGTGGCTGGTTGTGACTGGCATAGTGGAGGAAGTGCCTCCAGCTTACCAGCCATACGAAACCTGGCACAACAACATCTGAGACATTTATAAATTACCAGAACTGCTTTAAGCAATTGAAGATGTTTGCCACACCAACTCTGAGCTTCCATATCAATTAAATTCTTTTTGGTAGAGAATATAATGTAGCAGTAATGAAGGGGCCTTTTGGGGGGGTTAAACTCAGGACGGAGGCATAAAACATCTTCAAGACTTTTTTAAAGATTTGAAAATCAATTATGGAGAATGAGCTGCCACGTAAAAAAAACATGGCTATATGAGCATGCCCTGAAATCTCTCCAGTGGTTTCTGATTAAATTCTGTATTACATTCAAAACACTCTGCATTATATGAAAGGCATACTGGCCAAATGCCCTGACAACATTCAGTGTGCCAGTATGCTACACTTAGGAACCTGTGATCCTCCTCGCCTCATCTGATCATACAGTGATTCTTTAATAAACTTATGTATGTCAAGAAATTCTTTAAGAGACAGGTTCCAAACCTTAGAATAGTCATAGCCCTTGACTCCTAATGTAAGCCTGTTAAGTATAATTGAGAACACTCTGAAAATCACAATTCTCAAACAAGCTTCAACTAAATTCCTGCTTTAGCATAGAAATGGCCAAATGTCGCTCCGTCCTGTTCATTAGGCAATGTGCATTCTTTATTCAGAACCTCTCAAATTTCATGTTATTTGCTTTTTATTCTGGTGCTCTTAAGTGGTCTAGGTGGCATACTACACTAGACAACAGTGTACATAATACCAGCCATCTACAGGACCAACAAGAACAATCTGATTGGCCAAAAAACATGCATTGCGACATAATTTATGAATATCAATATCAGTGAAAACACTTTGAAGAGGTTGGGAGCACCTTTTCATAGTTTGCACAAGTAAATACTGGGGTGAGAGGTGAATGCCACATATCATCTTCCAGTTACTGCAGTGGTTCCCAAAGTGGGCGATACCTCCCCCAAGGGGGCGCTGGAATGGTCCAGGGGGGGGGGCGGTAGTAGCCTCAAGTTAAAATAAATGTGAGATTGGATGGTCATTCCTGATCCAAGACTACATCTAAGACAATGTGGCAAAAACTAACAAGCCATTGAAACACTGTTTCAAACACATGCCACTTTAAATGAACTGCATACTTATGCTAATATGTGCTATTCCTTTATCATTGTGCTCATTTGTAAACTACACGTTGCCTCACTAGAGTGCAGGGTTGTTGTGAACAAGATTATTTTGGTTTGCTAACATATTAAAAATATTGGCTCGCATCAGTAATAAAATCAAATGTGGAAACATCAAGCCAGACCCAAGGCCCTTTCCTGAATTGGCTACAGTCTAGACACCCACAAAAAAGTGCAGGGTACCCTGGATAACACCGCTCCTCTGACAGAGCCACTTATAATCTGTTTTACAATCTGGAGTTATCCAAGAGGCTATTAATCAGTGGCGGCTCGCCGAGGGAGTGCTGCGGGGCGGTGGGGCGGGGGAGGGGCAGGGTGGGGGGTAGTGGACTCAGACTTACGACGGACAGAACTCCCTCTGAGTTCTGTCCGTCGTATGTCCGAGTCCACTACCCCCCACCGTATCCCCTCCCCCGCCCCACCGCCCGCAGCGCTCCCTCGGCGAGCTGCCACTTCTATTAATCTACCAAAAGGTCCATCTCTATGATTAAATAACTGTCTAACTCAGCGGCCTTTAGCACAGCTATAACTCATCAGAACCATTCTGTGACCAACTGAATCCACAGTATCCTACAAAAGAGAAACATTTGCGATTTTTCCAACCCAAACATTCTCTCTGAGGCTTCTCCATCCTCTGCTCTCTGGCATAGTCTGAACCCATATCTGAAGATAAGATTTATTGCAGTCTTCAGGCTCATAAACCAGGCTTGCCTATGGACCCTTCTCCCTTGTACTGTTTGCACAAAATCATCTCCCTGTCAGCACAGCGCTCTTGATCACTCTCAATGTATCACTTTCCTAAGATGTTTGTGTCAACACTGTTCAAATCACGTATAGGGACAGCATCAGTGTGACCTGGTAATAATGAACCTATCAGATGAATTCAATATCATAGACCACAGTGTACTAGTCAATCCTCTTCAAACAATCAGCATATGTAAGGCTTTATAACAAAGATTCCCCTTCTTCCTGACTGGAGATTGCCAGAAGATTTCCACCCCACCCTCTATCCACTAAGGTCTGACACCTGTCCTGTGGTGCTTTCAGGGCTGGTCACTATCCCCCAGGTGGTTCAGTGTTTACATGGGCCCACAGGTGTGCCTCATCCAATCCTAGGGCTTCTACTTTCATACCTATGCGGATGATACGCAGAACTTACTCTGGATGAACCAATGTGTGTGACAGATAGGCACTGTCAAACATGCATCATGGAAGACTGGAACTAGACGGAGGCCACTGGCTTAAGCTAAGCTCCGAAACATGGAGGTGATAGCGTTCGAAAGAGAGGAGAACCTACGGAACATGGCGATTTGACAGAAGGAAACCAGTAGAAGGTACCAGGCATCTTGGTTTCAAGCACGATGTCCATCAGCCTCTGGTCCCTCACTTTTCATCTCTCACAGCATCTTGCTTTCATCGGATGAAAATTTTGCACAAAAATGTGCCTTGTCACACTTGCACCAGCCATATCTTTGCCGTTATATCCATTGTTCGTTCTCACATTAATTATGGATTATCTCACGATTTAGGCCTTACCAACAGGACTCTTATCCAGTTTGCACTTAACTCAGAATTCAGCTGCTAGTTTTCTTACAGGAACTCTCAAATTGGCCTGCTTGATACATTTACTCAAAAAAATGACACCTGCTTCGATTTACTCTAAGGTCCACGTGCATTGCAACGTGATGCAAGATTCGAGTAGCCCTTTTATTCCTGAAGTTGAAAATCTGAAAAGTAATATATCCTCCTAGATAGCTGCGATCAGCAGACCCCTTCCTGCTCTGCATTCTCAGGAAACAACATGAGTTTGGCCCAACCATATTGAAGACTCTGTCTGCCCACCTGAGCTCCAGCCACTATCTCACAGTCAGGAAATACTGAAAATGTGCAATTCCAAACAAAATTATCCTTAATTGTTCCTTCCTTCTTTTACCAGGCTCCTTGTGCAGCAGCATAAATAACCCATATGAAGTATGTTCTACGCTATACGAAATTAAAAAAAAAACAGAAAATGCAATTAACTGCAAAGCATGCTAACCAGTATTTGAAACATCCATATAATGTAAAAATATTTTAAAAGGTCAAAATGTATCTATTGCTAAGGGCAATAAAACTAAAGAAAAAGGTTCCCCCATTCATTCTGAAAAATAGACCCCATTGTAGAGTTTCACATTTAATAATAATTTGCAGACAGAAATTCCATCAACTGATTTAACATTGATGGCATCTTTGAAAGACTATTCATTAATCTTCACAGGGTTCATTCTGATTCCAGTCTGTGGAATAGCTGCAGAGAAGCGATCAGTCTAGTGCTTACAGCAGGAGCTGGGACATTTGATATCCAACCTTGGGGTCGAGTTCCCTGGCATGTCACTGCAGGGTGCTTACGGGACTGTATTCAACATATTTATCCTATTCGATCCCTCATTAATGGCTCCAGTGAGAAATTAGCTCTGGTCCCAAGTGTTACACCAGTGGTCATGTTTATTGACATTCATGATGGACTCGAATGCACCCAAAGACAGTATCAATTTACAACTAAAAACAGATATTATATATTGACGGAGTCCTTAAAAACTCTGGATGCTGAAAAACTGTTCTTTTGGAAGTTACTTGATCTCACACAATCATTTCTTCGTTAGAAACAACAGGGAGCTACAGACGCAAGATGATAACCAATAATTGGGGATGGTTCTATAAATATGGGTGTGTCACGGAAAATGGCATCAAAAATAGGGATGAAGCATTTCAAGTTTAAGAAAGACCAGTGTACGCATTTAATGCAGTCGTCAGCCATCACTTCTCACCCTTTGTCACTCTGCTTCCAAGTGCTGGTCATAATCATTTACAAGAATCGATCATTGCCTTTGCCGCTACTATTCAATATAGTTAAAAAAGCAGTGTCTTGTTTAATATTATCTGACAAGGCATACATGGCACATGGCCTCTAAACACCTGTAATAGCTGAACACATCATGAACAAAGAAAGCCTTCTATAGGACAAACACATATTGACCAAAGAGGCATCTACCATGTCAGTAATGTCCACCAACCCAGGAAGCATGAGTATAGTGCAATCTAAACATTCAAAGTGGATAATTTGTGGATGGGCATGGCGGCACTGCGTCTTTTCATAAGTCTATGCTCCATATCCTATACAGAAAACTGCGCCCTCCAAGCTTAGATCTGATTTAAAGGAAAATATTCTGTGACTGATGTGGTTAATTCATAGTTCGGTTCCATAAACTATTTAATTTATAGGGTTGGCACTTCCTCCCACCATAATTTGAGCACTATAACTACAAGAGTGTTTTGCTATCACCAAAAAATTATGCATCCCATCTCGGGACATGTCCCACATGCTCCTAAGATGTAGTTCAGGTGGCATATTTGCCACCCGAACCTTTTCACACAACAGAGGTGTAAGAGAAAGTCTCTTTCTACTGTATAGGTAAGCTGATCAAATTAGTCAAAGAATCACATGAAGGCAAACCATGTGGGAGCTGTCAGTGTCTGTACATGCAAGGTACAGATCACTGTTTGCTGATGTCAGAAAACCTATACATTGTAAGTTTATCTTAATGTGTAATGTTTTGTGTAGTGTAATCTTAGGTGGGAACAGTTCCAACTGAATCGTGAAGCTGCATGTGTGTGTGCGCATGTGTGTGCACGTATGCATGTGAGCGTATGTGTGTGTGTGTGCGCGTGTGTGTGCACGTTGGTGAGTGTGTGTGTGTGTGCAAACCATTAAAAACAAGGTTGGTCCTATTGGCAAAACCACCAGCCGCAAAATGCAAATGCAATTGCTGTTATAGCAGTTCATCACATATCCATATTTGTATATGCCATCAACTGGATCCAGCAGCAACCACAGCTAGTCAACTGGAATTTCCATGAGAATCATATTTCACTAAAAACATCCAAGAGAAAGATTTACGTCAAGAACACACCCCAAAACACCACGAATTGGAAAATGCATTCACTTTCCACTTTTGACTGTCAGCTGGCTCTGAAAAGTGGCAAGGGGGGTCTGGGTCCTAAAACTGACATGCGACTCTAGTGCGTGTTGGTCATTGTACCCACGGTTCCATCCTCATGTTCAGAGTGAACAGCATGCTTCAGTTTTTGTCTTCTGCTTATGTGATCTTCACCTCAGATCACATTCAAGCACACGCAGACTCCTCAGCCACCTTAATACAAGGGGATGTGTTTAGCTTTGTCTGGGGTTGCTTTTTATGAGTAACTGATTTGGAAAACTACTTACTTTTTGAGAGTGAGGGCCCTCTACGTTAAAAAAAATAAAATACCACTTTTCGAAAATACATAAGTGGATCAGCTTTAAGCAATGTTTTGAGATGCATTAGCATGTATGTGTTTTGCCTCTGCAGTTTCCTGTCTGCCCTTCAATGAAAAATGCGCGTGGCAGGTTTACTACGTCAGCGCTGGCCTACCCGACCGTTACTTACAAGGGCTGCCGTCACGTCACTTAAGCTTCAAAATAAATCCATCATGGCTGTCAGCCACAAAGGTGGTTCCTGTTATGACACGTCCCACATCTTTGGGCATTTTCAGATGCCAAAGGGCACACATTGCTCTGGAAATGCGAATGACCTCTGTCACCTTTGCCCCCAGGCTGCCTGCCCAGTCTTCCCCCTAAGGGCGACGGGATAATGGCGCATTCCAAGCCTCCTGTGTGTGTGTGTGTGTGTGTGTGTGTCCTTCCAGCGGCGGGGAGGAATGTGGGCCTGGCTGGTCGTGTCTTACATTAATTAGTACATGTACAAAAAAATCAACAGAGCGCGCGCGCACATTTAAACAAACTCATCTATAAGAAACCAAAAGAATCACCATATATTTGCATGAATGTCACACGATGCGAAAATACAATATAGGAAGAAAATAAAACTAAACGTCCTGTCACAGAGCCGGTCGCAATAAACCGGCACATCTATGTCTTTTAGCAAACAAATGCTCGAAAGACAGTTAAGAGTCGATCAATTCTACTGTGATGTCCCCCCTCCCTTCAAGCTGCTGCTCGTCTCTTTTGTGCCTCATCCTCGTCGCTCCTGGCTGGAATTCCAGGCTGCAGAAGGCGTTCCTATCGGACTCGCACAAAGAGCCGAGCTGCCTCTGCTTGTCCAAGGAGCTCGCACCGAGAAGTCTGTTTCCTCTCTTCCTGGAAAACCAGTCTGGCTGACACAGAGACGTTAATCGTCTGGGGCTGCAGTCCCACCCATGCATTCTTTTTCTAACAAGTTTCTTTTTTAAATGCACATAACTGTGCATGCATGCATCTTTAAAGTCACTTTATCTGAAAACCCCAGTTGTAATTTCTGGAAAAAACCGAACACAGCAGACATCTTATATTTTTTTGTCGTGGTTCATTCATTACACGTAAGCATCGTGGTTCGAGTATTTCCGAAACCCTGAAGTAGTCAAGGTAGCAACAAAGGTTGCTCCTTATTAAAAACAAATAATAAGATTGCAATGCCTTACCTCTGCAGCAGCAACTTTTTCAGCGAGGAGGGGGGAGGAAATGGGTCTGGCTGCTTAGAGAGAGACGCGCAGCACGAAAGGCACACAGGCACTCTCCGGCACACGGCTCTATTGAATAAAACTATGGAGCGTCCTGTGGCCCCGCCCAAAAGTCAGTCCTAAGTGAATACATATCCCTTCTGTTTACAGTTGGCAGCCAGTGGTATGCATTGTCTCCGTATTTCGAGCGGCAGCCAATGGCTGCGCATCGCCAAGGTGGGTTCAGCCTGCCTGCAGAGATGCCTGTCATTCCCCAGGCATGCTCGGGAAGCCGCGCATCAGAGGGCCAAGACCTAAAAAGCTCCGAAAATTCATGCGGGCTGCCAAAATTGTCTTGCTATATGCCCTTTTTTGGTTATCCTTAGCAGAGCCTCTGAAAGTAAATCCTCTGTCAGGGACAATCACGAGAAATGTTAATCTTGAAGAGAGAGGCTGTGTTGCCGAACACTAATGGAGCTAGCTTTACGGAAAGGGAACAAAACTGGAACCAAGGGAATCCGTAAACATATTGACTTCAGCAGCGGTTCGAACACAAAAAAGAGTCTCCGCAGCGAGACCGTTACAGTTTATATTTTAATTAAATCCGCATGTGGAAAAAGCGGTGGAAAACTTTTTTTGCCACTCTGCTAGGAAAACATTGGCAGGGAGCAGGAAAGGAGCAGGAAAGCGCGCAGGTCTCACATGACTTGGCACAGTTTTAAGCAGCAAGCTGTTCACCGTGTATGTACATTGCATGAGCTGCATCCACGCGTCCCGTTTTTAAGCAAACAGGAACATCAAAGAGCGAACACTCTTTGCCTTTACACCAAGCTAAAAAGACGTTTCCTGTCCTGGTTTTCTATTTAAGGAATCAGCGCATTCTGGGAGTTGCAGTCTTGAGAGAATTAACTTATTTGAGACCGACACACAACTGATAACAAGGATTATTTTAAAGGGAAGACTGGGATTGAAAAAATGGTACCTTGGAGACATGGCGTCATCTTAGAAACCTACACAGGGAAGCCGTAGATTCTCTTGCGCCTTAACTCTAACGGCTACAAATACGTTTATGTCGTAAAGCAATTTTGGAGGAGTTGTGGCCACCTTTATTGACAATTATTTCAACAGAGAGCAAACCGAATGTTGTGGGTGTGCTAGAAAACTGACTGTGATGACTTGCTTGGCCATCGTGAATACATTCTCTGGCCATCAAAATGTACTTCTCAGTCCTACTCTGGCTACCTTGGCATGGGTGACTCCTAGGGATGCCAATGGACCATGTTGCTTTTGGGTCCAATATTTCTACAGCAGAACCATTCCATTCTGAAAGCGTACCCTCAGGGGCAGTGGTAGGGAAAGGGGCCAGCCAATGGAATTCTTTTTTATACACATAGTTTAGGGGAAAAAACAGCGTATGTAGTAGTTTATGGCGACCCTGTAAACTAACAGCAATTACAAATCCAGGGCTAGATAGACTTCTCATGGCCTTTGCCATTGGACATGTTTTTACATCTGTTGAGTGATTTCAAAGGAAATGTTAAGAAGAAGCAGAAGCTTGGAAGCAGACTAGTGAACGATTACCCTGTATATGCCAGGAAAAGGTTAATTGCCCATGTATTCTACTCATTTTCAGAATAGCCGTACTTCCATCCCTTTGGCTCCAGTTCTATCTGGGGTTCCTGTCTGTTGCCCTAGTAGGGACTGACAAATCCTTTTGAAGAAAATTAGGCTGACGTGAATTAGTTAGCAATGGTTGATGGCATGCAGCAGAGGAGAGCTCTTCATTACTTAAAGAAAAATCGACCAGGTTGGCATTGTGCTGCAAGGATCTCTGTGAGATTTTTAGCGCCAGATTTCACTCATCTGGATTAGGGAACACTTCACTGCATGAAAGAACTGAATGAGAGGGTGGAGATTTGCTAATGGGTTAGAAGCAGCAGCAATGTTCGCCTAAGGGTCCAAGCCCAGCCTCTGGAAGGGTGAGCACAGCTAGAAGACGAGAAACAGAGAAGGTGGAAGTCCCCGCCCCCTCCACCAACAGATAAAATATGTGGGGTGATGTCAAAACTCCCACTTAAGTTACATTGCTGGAAAGGACTTGCTGCAGGGTTGAAACCAAACACGTGTCCTCCCCATAGAAGTAAAAGGCAGATTGTGTCTGCTGCCTGGAAGCCTGAATATCTAGAGTTATACCCTCTGCCAATAGAAACTACTTGCCAGATGGAATGGCACCAGTAAAGTAATATGCTAGACTTCAGAGACCAGGATTTGTAGTGTGGGGACGACTTGTATATGCTTGGGATCAAGGGGAGATGCTGTGATCTTTCTTCTAATCTGCCTAGAAGCTGAGAAGGACCTGTAACAAACAACGCCTGCAGTCCAGTTTCAGAGTTTTCAGTTAACTTGCATGCAGGGAAGACATTATGGACTGTTTCCAGTGGAAGGAAACTTCGCAACACAATTATGAAAGATACATGAGGTCCGTCGTCGGACCAGTCCTCAAGATTCAAAGCAAACACAAGGAGATGATGGACGGAGTGCTGAAACATTTCAAACACTCACCCCCAGTCACAGATCTGGGTTGAAACCATCATCATTCTTTAGCTCACTTTGCCACCCCAGTTCAGACACAGCTATATGCAAATCAGTCTTGACCCTGTGCCTCATGGGAACAGTCCAGATCGAACTGCCAAGCCATGTCTTCCCTGGACCGGAATCAAGCATCCTGGGACCGGTTTCGGGCTAACAGCCCTCATCAGCCAGGATAGCTTGAATCCAGTGGCAAAGTGAGCAAGGGACCTACGTCTGGGCATACCCTGCCAACTTAGAGCGAACAAAGCAAACACAAGGAGATGATGGACGGAGTGCTGAAACTTTTCAAACACTCACCCCCAGTCACAGATCTGGGTTGAATCCATCATCATTCTTTAGCTCACTTTGCCACCCCAGTTCAGACACAGCTATATGCAAATCAGTCTTGACCCTGTGCCTCATGGGAACAGTCCAGACTGAACTGGCAAGCCATGTCTTCCCTGGACCGTAATCAAGCATCCTGGGACCGGTTTCAGGCTAACAGCCCTCATCAGCCAGGCTAGCTTGAATCCAAAGGCAAAGTGAGCAAGGGACCCACGTCTGGGCATACCCTGCCAACTTAGGGCGAACAAAGCAAACACAAGGAGATGATGGACGGAGTGCTGAAACTTTTCAAACACTCACCCCCAGTCACAGATCTGGGTTGAATCCATCATCATTCTTTAGCTCACTTTGCCACCCCAGTTCAGACACAGCTATATGCAAATCAGTCTTGACCCTGTGCCTCATGTCTTCGAACTGCCAAGCCATGTCTTCCCTGGACCGGAATCAAGCATCCTGGGACCGGTTTCGGGCTAACAGCCCTCATCAGCCAAGCTAGCTTGAATCCAGTGGCAAAGTGAGCAAGGGATCCACGTCTGGGCATACCCTGCCAACTTAGGGCGAGCAAAGCAAACACTGCGAAACCCCAAAACCGGTCCTAGGATGCTTGTTTCCAGTCCAGGGAGGACCTGGCCTGGCAGTTTGGGCTGGACTGTTCCCATTGGGCACAGGGTCAAGACTGATTTGCATATGGCTGGGTTCAAACTGGAATGGCATGGTGAGCAAAAAACGATGGATTTAGGCCCAGATCTCTGTACTGGGGTGAATGTATGACATTGTTCTGCATTCTGTCCATCAATTGATGTTTTTGCATTTGTCACCCCGAGTGGGACGGGTATGCCCAGACGTGGGTCCCGTGCTCTCCATGCCACTGGAGTCAAGCTATCCTGGCTGATGAGGGGTGAAACCCCGAAACCGGTCCTAGGATGCTTGTTTCCAGTCCAGGGAGGACCTGGCCTGGCAGTTCGGGCTGGACTTTTCCCATTGGGCACAGGGTCAAGACTGATTTGCATATGGCTGGGTTCAAACTGGAATGGCATGGTGAGCAAAAAAACGATGGATTTAGGCCCAGATCGCTGTACTGGGGTGAATGTATGACACTGTTCTGCATTCTGTCCATCACTTGTTGTTTTTGCAGTCCTCAAGATTCACCAAATATAGAAAAACAAAAAAGCAATGAATGGAAACAGCAGTCTGGGGTTACTGGGTTCAGACTGAGTCAATCACAGCCTTTTACCACTAGTATCTCGGGGCTTAATCTTACTGTTGAAACCAAAAAGTAGCACCAAGTGCACCATTTTAACACTTGAGCCCCATTGTAGCAAAGTCAGGCAGCCCAAGGCTTATTAAGGGTATGTGGTATGAAGTTAGGAATGCAGAAATCCATAAAAAAACAATACTAGTTAATTAAGTGTGTGTTCTTTTTAAAAGCCAATGCTTGTTTCGTTTTTCTTAAAAATAAGTATTTTACTCAAATCACACATAAAAATACCATACATCCTTTTACTGAAACACAAATTGTACTGGGTATTATTAATACCCTACTGGGGATGCAGCTTAAGATGCAATTGTGGCAACTATCAGGGCACTATGTGTGTGACAATTTGTGTACTTTGGACCTCCCTTGGAGAGGCCCATTCTCTGGATATTCCTGGTAGAGTACTGACCAGGCTGTAGTCCTGTACATGAGAAGATTTGTTCCCCCTTGTTTGAGATTCTAGTTCCCCTCTTGGATTTCCCTCGAATGCGCAGTCCCTTCTCTGTTCGCCTCAGCCCATTGGAGGTGCATGCAGTGCCTGCATCTGGCTGTGGAAGAGCACTGCTCGATGTAGTTGCCACTGAATGGCCTGCAAAGCATATGGAGCGGTGATCCTGCTAAGGGTTCACGAGTGGCAGGGCAAGGCTGCACTATCACCCGTCAAGGAGGCTGCAGTGGAGTGAGAGTGCTTACAGGTTGATGGATCTTTAGACTTGAGTTCTTGTTCGGGCCCTAGTACAAAGCCACCACCCAAAACAAACTAGATGCCCACTCTTACTGGCTTGGTAATTACTTATTTCTGTATGCAGCCTCGCCATTGATGTGGTTCTACTCTGGTGCTCTTAGATCTTCTTTGTGCAGACCACAGACTGCAGATTGTTCTTCTCTAGCACCACATTACTTTTTGTTGCTTAGTTCTGCAACGGAATTCAGGTGGTAACAAGTTGTTCAGTACCCTCGGTCAGTGGGATTACACAGTTCTGGTCACATTTCAGGGTCACTCCATGTTCTTTGGGACTCACCTCACAGAATGTGAAGGTCCTTCCATGATGCGGCAGTGGGCATTCTCGGCTCGTCCCGCCTCAGCTTCTTCATCGCTTTCTCTATCTGAGCAGTGTCTTCTTCGTGCAAGGGCAAATCCAATGCGCCTTTCCCAAGCAGTCATTCAGCTTTCTCCCTCAAAGGATGGTCTAGGCAGCCCCTCCTGGCAGCATTGTGGAAGTTTCTCAGGTTATGTTTCTGAACCTGGCAAGGAGAGTTGGCAATGGATACTCCAAACCTGCAGCAGTTTCTCAAAAACACTGGTGTGGAAACCTTGGATTCTTGTGAGATATCTTAGCACAATGGTTGGGAGTTTCTATCTCATTTATTTACTGAAGTTGCAGTGTCTATGTTGTGCATTCCAAAAGTCACTTCTAAGACCGTTCTGGGAAGGTCTGCCTTTTTGCTTATTACAGTCAGATTCGTCCAGCCAAGTTCTTTGTTACAAGGTGATAGCAGGAATATGGCAGTGAGCAGGGAGTTCCACACTGGATAAACCTAAAACAAGGGGCCCGCTGTATATTCTAAGCTCCTTGAAGACTGGGAGAAGGATCTATGGAACATCCTGAAAGAGTCCTGCTATTCGCATCTGCTGTCTGGGCTCTCTCAACCCTCCATCGTAGGTACTACTTGGATGTAGGAAATACAAAATAAATTCCAGTGACGATGGCCATATGTAGCACAAATGCTCCATATACACTTTCTCTATAAAACCGTATAAAATGTGCACGCACACAACTTCACATGAATTGGCAAAGGATCCGATTGCTGGTGACTGGTAGACCAATTTATAAACAGGTAGGAGAGGCCAGTAGTCAACTCCTGGACACAGGTGGTTAAAAAGACCTGATCTACCGATATAAACGATATCACTGACACCACTGTTAGTCTTTTGAGCCCGGTGACCTGAAAGTAGTTATGGTCTGTGCAAAGAGGATGCAGAAAGTATCTACCTCCATACCACAGAGACCCACTCTTTGTCTCAATTCGTGTCACAAAAATTCCTTCAACGCACAAGCATAAGGTGGGAGATGAAAAAGCTATAACTTGCTATGATGAACTTGATGCGGGGGACCATGCTCGCCAGAAACATGCAAGGGACTTTTTTCCATCCTGACAAACCCCCCTGTATCTGAATGCTTAGGACTTACTCCACACTTGGAGAAGCCCAATTCATCAGCTTGGGAAACTGTCAGGAAAATGAATCTGCTTTTGTATGCTGTCTTCCTCTACAGTGAAGTAAAGTCACTGTAAAGAGATTTACCACTTCATAGTCTTCAGCCACTTGAGCAGTCTGAGATTCATCTAGACTACATCCTTGTTACCAAACAAGCAGAGCCTGAACCTGCGGAGGACCCATATTATGGCAAAGCACTCTTTTTCAATGGTAGCCCAGTTTCACTCTAGTCAGAAAACTCAGGCTCATGAAGGCAAGCAGATGTTCCCTGCCCCTCTTGTTAAGCTGGCAAAAACTTCCCTGTTAGAATTGGGGGTCTCTAGTTGGCACAGGTAGGTACTTGTGACAAATAGGGACCTCGCCTCTAGTCAGGGTAAGGGGTACACTCCTAAAATAACCCCTGCTCACCCCTTGGTAGCTTGGCACGAGCAGACAGGCTTATCTCAGAGGCAGTGTGTAAAGCATTTGTGAACACATACAGTAATCTAGTGACGCACTACAGATGGACACCACACAAGGTTTATATCAAAAATAAGTATTCTTTATATAGTTTTAACACAAGACCATAACGACAAAAATCCACAATACTGTACTTAAAAGGGTAGGTTTAGCTTAGTTCAGTTCCAGTTCTTAAGATGCGACACTTTAAGTCAATGTACCTTACGATGCGGGACGCTTCCACAACAAGCAATGTTGCAGCGATGGAAATGCGACAAAGTTCTGGTGCAAAGAAATAAAGACGTCAAGTTCTTCTTGAGGCGGCACGCTTCTCCGAGGTTGCGAGAAGTCTCGACTCGATGCGTCAGCTACAGCGGCGACACCCTTGTTCAGCGATGCGACGACAGCGGCTTTGGCGGCGACCCTCTTCTCCGACGTTGCGAGACGCTTCCGCTCGATGCGACAACTGCAGCGGCGACACCCTTGTTTCGTGATGCGACGGCAGCAGCTCCGACGGCGGCACGCTTCTCCGTGGATGCGTGGCGCTTCTCTTGATGCGGTGCAATGCGACAGCTACAGCGGCGACACCCTCCTTCGGAGTTGCGACGGCAGCAGCAGCGACGGCGACACGCTTCCTCTTCGTTGCGGGACGCTTCTCTCGATGCGGTGCAATACGACAGCTACAGCGGCGACACCCTCCTTCGGAGTTGCGACGGCAGCAGCAGCGACGGCGACACGCTTCTTCCTCTTGAGTCGCGCTTCCAGCTCCTTGCGACACGCAGTCCCTTCAGAAGGCCCAAAACAGCAGCAGGCACTTCCAAAGGATTCTTGGGGAGCTGGTGGTTGAAGTCTGTTGTCCCTGAGACTTCAGCAGGAGGCAAGCTCTTTTCTCAAGCCCTTGGAGATACTTTACAAGTTGAATAAAAGTGCACACAAAGTCCTTTCTCCTCCCTTTGGCAGTCAGGCAACCACTGCAGGCAGATCCCTCTAGCTTAGGGATAGTCTTCTCCTCAGTTCCTTCTTGGTTCCGCTCCTCAGCAAAGGTTTCTTCTTGTTTTCCCAAAGTGATCTAATTTCCTAGGGGTCTGGGTCCCCTTTTTATACACCGTTTTCCTTTGTTCTCTGAAGGCAGAGAGGCCTCTGCCCAGCCCAAAACCAGTTCTGGTCAGTCCTGGAGCACTTTGTTTTTCTGTCTCCTTCTTTCCTTTCAGAATGTGGGGCAGGGTGCTCAGCCGCCCGGCAGGAGGTGGAGCCAGCATTGTGGAAGGCAGGCACAGCCCTATTCAGACCCAGGTGCAACTCCTCCCTCCACTCTGGATGCAGATCTTTCTATTCAGCCCTGTGCTGACTCACCCTGTCTCCTGTAGCCACCCCCAGCCCCTGTCACTCAATCTCCAGACAAGGAATACACAACCTAGCAGAGGCAGGCTTGGAAGTTTAGGCAAGAAAATACCCACTTTCTAAAAGTGGTATTTTCAAACACAGAATGTTAAAACCAACTTCACTAAAAGATGTATTTTATCATTCTGAGTTCAGGCATACTAAATTCGTTTTTCTACCATGTTCCCTGGGTCAGTTCTGACTATAAGGTGTAATAGTCAGTCTGCCCATTCTGGCCTATGGGGAGCAGGTAGCCTTGCAATAGTGAAAAACGAAAATGGCTGTAATTCACTATTAGGACATGCCACACACACCAGGGCATGTCCTACCTTGTACCTACAATGCACCCTGCCCTAGGGCCTACTTTAGGGGTGACCAACATGCAGCAAAGGGAAGGTTTAGGGACTGGTAAGTGGGTGTACTCACCAAGTCGACATGGCAGCCCTAGGCTGCACACAGGCTCTGCAATGGCAGGCCTGAGGCATATTTGACAAGCCGCTTCTGTGGGTGGCACAACCAGTGCTGCAAGCCCACCAGCGGCATTGGATTTACAAGCCCTGGTCACACTCCGTGCACTGTACTAGGGACTAACAAGTAACCCAATCATCCAATCATGGAGTCACTAATACATAACGCAATTTATCATAGGGAGCACTTGCACTGTGGCACTGAATAGCAGTGGCACAGTGCCCAAAGCATCTAACGCCAGCAAAAATGGATCGGTAACATAGGAGGCATCATAAAAAATGGAAGGGAGACCCACGCCAAGGATGCCAGGTCTAACACGTGTCCCCTCCAGCTGAAATGTGGGGAGAACTACCCTACCTCAGGGAGCTCTCTTCACTAAGGCGGAAAAATCTGGACAGACCATCAGCATTGGCGTGTTCTGTACCAGGGCGGTGTTCCACCGTGAAATCCATCCCCTGTAGGGAAATGGACCACCTCAACAGCTTTGGATTCTCACCCCTCATCTGCATCAACCATCTGAGGGGCCTGTGGTCTGTCTGAACCCGGAAGTGAGTCCCAAACAGGTATGGTCTCAGCTTCTTCAGTGCCCAGACCACAGCAAATGCCTCACGCTCAATAGCACTCCACCTCTGTTCCCGTGGTAGTAACCTCCTACTGATGAAGGCTACGGGTTGATCTAGGCCCTCCTCATTCATCTGTGACAGAACAGCCCCCACACCATGCTCTGAAGCGTCTGTTTGTACTACGAACTCTTTGGAGAAGTTGGGTGCCAGGAGCACGGGTGCCGTGCACATGGCAGTTTTCAGGGCCTCAAAGCGGTCTGACAGGTGTCAGTCCAAATCACTTTCCTGGGCTGCTTCCTGGAAGTCAGCCCTGTCAGGGTGCAACTATGCTGCCATACCCCTTGACAAACCTCCTGTAGTAACCCGTGAGTCCTAAGAAGGCCCTCACCTCTGTCTGGGTTTTGGGGGTTCCCAATTCAGGATGGTTTCAATTTTGGGTTGTAGGGCGCCACCTGGCCGCTCCCCACCTGGTGTCCCAAGTACACCACGGAACCCTGCCCGATCTGGCACTTACTCGCCTTGATCGTGAGGCCTGCTCTCCGCAGCGCCATCAACACTTCCCAGAGGTGGCGCAGATGTTCTTCCCAACTGGCGCTGAACACTGCGATGTCATCCAGGTAGGCGGCACTGAGCGAGTCCAGTCCAGCCAACACCTGGTTGACCAACCTCTGAAAAGTGGCAGGGGCATTCTTCATCCCAAAGGGCATAACCCTGAACTGATAGTGCCCATCTGGTGTGGAGAATGCTGACCTCTCTCTGGCCCCATCAGTCAAGGCGATCTGCCAGTACCCAGACGTCAAGTCAAGCGTGCTGAGGTACCGTGCAGCCCCTAGCCGATCTATGAGCTCATCAGCTCTGGGGATGGGGTGCGCGTCAGTCCTGGTGACTGAATTGAGCCCTCGGTAGTCCACACAGAACCGGAGTTCTGGTGTGGCACCCGGTGCGGCAGCCTTTGGGACCAAGACCACTGGGCTGGCCCAAGGACTGTTAGAGGACTCAATCACCCCTAACGCAAGCATTTTGGAGACCTCCTCCTTGATGCAAGCTCTCACCCTGTCAGTCACCCTGTAAGATTTGTGCTTCACAGGTGTACTGTCCCCAGTGTCCACATCATGGGTGCACCAATCTGTGACACCGGGAACCAGGGAGAACAGATCAGAAAACTGTCCCAGCAACTGGCGGCAGTCATTCTGTTGTTCAGGGGTCAGGGTGGAAGAGAGGTTGACACCATCCACTGACCCATCTTGCTCTGTTGCTGACAGGAGGTCAGGAAGAGGCTCGGTCTCCTCCTCCATCCCAGCATCTGTCGCTAGAGCATGCCCACTTGGGACCTCTCCAAGTGGGGCTTCAGGCGGTTGACATGCAGGACCCTCAAGGGGTTCCTGGGAGACCGCAAGTCCACCAAGTAGGTAACCGGACTTTTGCGCTCGACAACCTCAAGGGTCCGGTCCACTTATCCTGGAGCGCGCAGGGCTCCACTGGGGCCATGACCCACACTTTCTGACCAGGCTGAAGCTCTACCAGAGTGGCATTCTGGTCGTACCACCGCTTCATCTCCTCCTGGCTGGCTTCCAGATTCGCCTCAGCGAGTTGCCTGAAACGCCTAGTTTGGTTCCTAAGGCCAGCATGTAACTGTATACATCCTGGGAGGTTTCCTGGGAGATTGCTCCCAGCCTTCTTTGACCAAACTTAGAGGTCCTCTTACTGGGTGCCCATAGAGAAGCTCAAAGGGACTGAACCCTAGAGATTTCTGTGGCACCTCACGGTAAGCAAAGAGCAGGCATGGTAAGAGGACGTCCCACTTACGCCTCATAGGTTCCTCAAGACCCATAATCATGCCTTTGAGGGTTCGGTTGAACCTTTCAACCAATCCATTTCCTTGGGGGTGGTAAGGAGTGGTAAACTTGTAGGTTACCCCACACTCCTGCCACAGGGACTTCATATACTTGGAAATGAAGTTGGTCCCCCGGTCAGACACCACCTCGCTAGGGAATCCCACTCGGGAGAAAATTCCCATCAGTGCTCGTCCCACCACGGGGCCGTCACTGTCCTCAGAGGTATGGCTTCCGGGTACCGGGTGGCATGGTCCACCAAGACCAGGATGAACCTGTTGCCCATGGCTGTCTTGGGGTCCAGTGGCCCCACAATGTCAATACCCACCCGTTCAAAGGGGGTGCTGACTACAGGGAATGGCTGGAGAGGAGCCTTGCGCTTCCTCCCACTCTTTCCACTTGCCTGGCAAGTCTGACACGTGCTGCAGTGAGTGTCTGAACTCCTGCGCATTTGGGGCCAATAAAAGTGGGTGACAAGCCTATCAAAGGTCTTGTCCTGCCCCAAATGTCCTGCCAATGGAACATCATGAGCCAGCCCCAGTAGGAAGGCTCTGAAGCACTGGGGTACCACCAGCACACGGGCTGACCCAGGCTCAGCAACCTTAGGCTCAGTATACAGGAGATCATTCTCCCAATAGACCCAATGTGACCCAGACTGATCACCTGTTGCCTGGTCTGCAGCCTGTTGCCGCAGACCCACCAGAGAAGGGCATTCTTTCTGCTCCTTGCAGAATTCCTCCCTGGAGGGTCCTCCTTCCTGCTGCCAATGGGTCAGCTCAGGCAGGTCCCCAGTTCAGCTACCTGTTCCCCTGTAGGCTCCAGGGCATCCCCCTCAGGGTCTGCCTCCTCCTGGACCGTGGGAACTTCGGGAGCCGGTTTCCCGCGCCCCCTGCCTCTTCTCGTGACGGCAGGTACCTGGGCCTCCCCTCAGGCTCCAGGTCTCTTGAGCACCTTTACTTGCTGCCATGGACCGGGTGGTCACACACGCCCAGTCAGGCAGACCCAACATCTCCAAATGAGCACTTCGCTCCACCTTCGCCCAAGGTGAGCTCTCCAAGTCATTCCCTAACAAACAGTCAACAGGCATGGCGGGCCTCACAGCTACCTGAAGAGTACCAGAGACCCCCCACTCAAAGGGAACCTGAGCCACTTTGCAGTGACTCTCTGTGTTGTCAGCGGCAACAACTGGATAGAATGCATGGGGACAACCTGCTCTTGAGACACCAGGTGACACTTGACAGCTGTCACACTGGCTCCTGTATCTCTAAGAGCCTCCACCCTATGGCCATTGATGGTCACCCACTGCCTGTATTTCTTAGTGTTATCAGGCAGCTGGGTCTTGGGGACCATCTCACAGTCTCCTAATGAGACAAGGGACATCTGTGCGGGGCCCCACCCCTCTGGGGCATCCATCTCCTCCCCAGGGCTACACTAGCCATCTGCCGGGGGCTGCACCAGGGGTGCGGTTTTTCCAAACTGGCGGCACTTGGGATCACTCGCTATGTGACCCAGGTCCCCACATTTGTAGCATCTCAGGGGTCCCCTTTGAACAGGTGGACCTGTCTGGGCCCCTGCGGGTTTCTGGGCGGGAGGCTGGGAACCTTTCCCTTGGTTCCCTTGGGGACTACTTTGGGGCCTTCTTTGGAACTCCCTCTGTTTACCCTTGTCCCCCCACTCTTCTGCTGGGGACCCTGCCCACCCTTGGCTGAGTCTCCCACGTGACCCTTGTGGACCCTGGTACTGACCCAGCGGTCCGCCTCCTCAGCAAGCTTCCTAGGGATAGTCAGCTTGCTATCTATCAGGTGCTGGCGTAGCTCTGGAAAACAGTTACTTGACAAGTGCTCCCATGCAATCAAATCAAGGAGCCCCTGAAAATCATCAACTTTGCTACCCTTCACCCAACCATCCAATGCTCTGCAGAAAAAAGTGACATATTCAACCCAGGTACTGTTCTCTATCTTTGTGCAACCCCTGAACCTCTGCCTATACAATTCAGGAGTTAACCCATACCTAGACATTAAAGCATCCTTCATGTGGCGATATGAATTATGGACATCAGAAGGCAAATCTAGCAGTGTGTCCCGCCCTCACTAAGGAACCGTCCCCACAACCCCGCTCCCCAATCCTTCTCAGGGACCCGGTGGGAAGACATGGCTACCTCATAGGCCTTGAACCACTGCCCAATGTCATCATTTTTAAAAACTCCCTGACCACATCTTTAGGAATATATACTCTAGATTCCACAGGTATTGACGGTGTGCTGCCACCAGAGGGAGTAATTTCTAAGCTCCTAGCTTTCAAATCCAACTCCTCAAACTTCTATCATGCTCAAGCTGCATTTTCTTTTCTTCTAGGGCCAGTTTCTTAATTTCCAATTGCCCATTCATTTTGGCCAGCTCCAACTCATGCATCCTATTTCTCTCCCTGTCCTCCAGCTCTCCTGGGGACAGGCCTTTGACAGAAACACTGCTACCTGCTGGGGAAGGTGCCTTCCTTTCCCCTGGACCCAATGGCCCTTCCAGCTGCACATCTGCATCATTATCCCCTTCCTCATTCTCAGGGGTTTTCCTTGCTTCTACCCAGGCCCTCAGCGCCTTGTAGAACTCCTCCCTCCTGGTGAGCCCGGTAATTGCAACATTAAACTTTTGCAGAAGTGCTTCAGCTGCCTCACTTTGTAGCATTCCAGTTTCTCCTCTTCCCACTCAGAACCAACAGATGCTATGGATGCTGTGTCTTCCATGATGGTTAAACTTGGCAAAAATGGAACGTCCTAGAAAAACAAATCTACCAACAGTATGTGGTCGCGTTTTGGTCTGCACTCACTAGTAGTGTTCACCAATCACTGTACATGAGTCACAAATGCAAGTCCAGAATCCTCACCGCTGACCACCAATGTTAGAATTGGGGTCTCTAGTTGGCACAGGTAGGTACTTGTGACAAATAGGGACCCTCGCCTCTAGTCAGGGTAAAGGGGTACACTCCTAAAATAACCCCTGCTCACCCCTTGGTAGCTTGGCACGAGCAGACAGGCTTATCTCAGAGGCAGTGTGTAAAGCATTTGTGAACACATACAGTAATCTAGTGACGCACTACAGATGGACACCACACAAGGTTTATATCAAAAATAAGTATTCTTTATATAGTTTTAACACAAGACCATAACGACAAAAATCCACAATACTGTACTTAAAAGGGTAGGTTTAGCTTAGTTCAGTTCAGTTCTTAAGATGCGACACTTTAAGTCAATGTACCTTACGATGCGGGACGCTTCCACAACAAGCAATGTTGCAGCGATGGAAATGCGACAAAGTTCTGGTGCAAAGAAATAAAGACGTCAAGTTCTTCTTGAGGCGGCACGCTTCTCCGAGGTTGCGAGAAGTCTCGACTCGATGCGTCAGCTACAGCGGCGACACCCTTGTTCAGCGATGCGACGACAGCGGCTTGGCGGCGACCCTCTTCTCCGACGTTGCGAGACGCTTCCGCTCGATGCGACAACTGCAGCGGCGACACCCTTGTTTCGTGATGCGACGGCAGCAGCTCCGACGGCGGCACGCTTCTCCGTGGATGCGAGGCGCTTCTCTTGATGCGGTGCAATGCGACAGCTACAGCGGCGACACCCTCCTTCGGAGTTGCGACGGCAGCAGCAGCGACGGCGACACGCTTCCTCTTCGTTGCGGGACGCTTCTCTCGATGCGGTGCAATACGACAGCTACAGCGGCGACACCCTCCTTCGGAGTTGCGACGGCAGCAGCAGCGACGGCGACACGCTTCTTCCTCTTGAGTCGCGCTTCCAGCTCCTTGCGACACGCAGTCCCTTCAGAAGGCCCAAAACAGCAGCAGGCACTTCCAAAGGATTCTTGGGGAGCTGGTGGTTGAAGTCTGTTGTCCCTGAGACTTCAGCAGGAGGCAAGCTCTTTTCTCAAGCCCTTGGAGATACTTTACAAGTTGAATAAAAGTGCACACAAAGTCCTTTCTCCTCCCTTTGGCAGTCAGGCAACCACTGCAGGCAGATCCCTCTAGCTTAGGGATAGTCTTCTCCTCAGTTCCTTCTTGGTTCCGCTCCTCAGCAAAGGTTTCTTCTTGTTTTCCCAAAGTGATCTAATTTCCTAGGGGTCTGGGTCCCCTTTTTATACACCGTTTTCCTTTGTTCTCTGAAGGCAGAGAGGCCTCTGCCCAGCCCAAAACCAGTTCTGGTCAGTCCTGGAGCACTTTGTTTTTCTGTCTCCTTCTTTCCTTTCAGAATGTGGGGCAGGGTGCTCAGCCGCCCGGCAGGAGGTGGAGCCAGCATTGTGGAAGGCAGGCACAGCCCTATTCAGACCCAGGTGCAACTCCTCCCTCCACTCTGGATGCAGATCTTTCTATTCAGCCCTGTGCTGACTCACCCTGTCTCCTGTAGCCACCCCCAGCCCCTGTCACTCAATCTCCAGACAAGGAATACACAACCTAGCAGAGGCAGGCTTGGAAGTTTAGGCAAGAAAATACCCACTTTCTAAAAGTGGTATTTTCAAACACAGAATGTTAAAACCAACTTCACTAAAAGATGTATTTTATCATTCTGAGTTCAGGCATACTAAATTCGTTTTTCTACCATGTTCCCTGGGTCAGTTCTGACTATAAGGTGTAATAGTCAGTCTGCCCATTCTGGCCTATGGGGAGCAGGTAGCCTTGCAATAGTGAAAAACGAAAATGGCTGTAATTCACTATTAGGACATGCCACACACACCAGGGCATGTCCTACCTTGTACTTACAATGCACCCTGCCCTAGGGCCTACTTTAGGGGTGACCAACATGCAGCAAAGGGAAGGTTTAGGGACTGGTAAGTGGGTGTACTCACCAAGTCGACATGGCAGCCCTAGGCTGCACACAGGCTCTGCAATGGCAGGCCTGAGGCATATTTGACAAGCCGCTTCTGTGGGTGGCACAACCAGTGCTGCAAGCCCACCAGCGGCATTGGATTACAAGCCCTGGTCACACTCCGTGCACTGTACTAGGGACTAACAAGTAACCCAATCATCCAATCATGGAGTCACTAATACATAACGCAATTTATCATAGGGAGCACTTGCACTGTGGCACTGAATAGCAGTGGCACAGTGCCCAAAGCATCTAACGCCAGCAAAAATGGATCGGTAACATAGGAGGCATCATAAAAAATGGAAGGGAGACCCACGCCAAGGATGCCAGGTCTAACATTCCCCAACTCCTTTGTCCCAACCATTGGTCTGTACAATTAAGGATTTATGGTAGTCAGGCACCCTCAAAACAGGTGCATTACACAATGTTGTCTTCAAGGCATTAAAGGCCTTCTAATACTTCTGAGTCATGACCACTTTCCTGGACTTCTCCTCGGAGGTCAGGGCTGTTGAAAGGGCACTTATAGTTCTATAGTTTGCCACAAATTTCCTGTAATATCCGGTGAGGCCTAGAACACCGCTCACCTGAGTCTGCATTATGGGAACCTCTCACTCTATTCCTGCTTGTACATTTGCCTCCATTAGGCAGATCTTTCAGTTCCCTATCTGATATCCAAGATGTAAATAGGGGATTGATTGACTGGGCACTTCATAGGCTTAACGGTCAGTTTGGCCCGCATCCTCATCAACACCTGCTCAAGGTGTGTCTGGTGGTCCTCCCATTAAATGCTAAACATTGGCTACTGTCCAAGTAGTCCACACAGGACTCTTCCAGGTCAGACAACTCATAGTTGACTAAGAGTTGGAAAGCGGCTGAACTATTCTTTAACCCAAAGGGCATAACTTTCAATATGCAAATAATAAGTTACCGGGCCAAAGTTAGCAGGCCAGTGCAGCTTGCATCAGCCGTTGCCCCTGTCAGCGCAGCCAATGACAGTACTATCACAACTACTAACCATATGTAGTAAATTGAGTTACTGGTTGGGGGAGTTAAACCCTTCTCAAGCAGCAACCACAATTCTCCTCAGGGTGAAGTCACAAGCAAACCCTAAATTAACCTGTGCTCAACCCTCGGGTAGATTGGCACAGAGCAGTCAGGCTTAACTCAGAGGTAATGTGTAAAGTATTTGTGCACCACTTCAAACAGTAACACAATGAAAACACACCACAAAAGGAGTCCACTACAGAGATAGAAAAATAGAGTTATTCTAAATAAATAAAACAAGACCAAAATGACCATCAACCCGGACCAGGGGAACCTCAAGGGGTGTTTTCCCCATGCCCCTTGCTCCCACGCTTCTTGGCAGATGCCTGGTCCATTCTTCCAGGTTCCAGGTGCCCTAGACTCACCTCCCTGGTAGCCATGGACCTTGAGATCATACAAACCCATTCATGCAATCCCAACATCTCCTAGTGTGACCTGAGCTCTACCTCCTTCCAGATAGTATGTTCCAAGTCGTTGCCCAACAGACAATCTACAGGCATGGCAGGGCTCAGAGCTCCTTCTAGAGAACCTGACCCCACCCCCCCCCTCCCTACTCACAGGGAATCAGAGCCACCGGTAGATGACTCTCACTGTTGTCTGTGACTATGACTTGGTAGAATGTGTTAGGGATGGCCTGCTCTAAGGACACCAGCTGACACCTCACAGTAGTCTTGCTGGCTCCTGTTTCTCTCAGAGCCTCCACCCATTGCCCATTGAGACCCAGTGCCTGCACTTAGAAGTATCGGCAGGCATATGGGCTTTTGGCGCCATCTCCTTATCTAGCAGGGAAACTAGGGTCATCTCTTTCTGTTCCCCAAAGCTAACTGGGGCCACCTGCTCCTTGAGTGCTACACTCACCAATCCAGGTCTCTGTCCACCAATGGGGGGGCTGTGCCCTCTTGGGAAATTTGGAGTCACCCATGGAGTGCCTATACGAGTAGCAGTCAGTACATTGGGGGACAAACCTCCCCATCTGCTAATCGAAGAACCCCTTCTTTTTAGGCGCAGACTGGGATTGGTTACCACTGTTCCCTTGGGAATTGTTTTGGGATCCTTTTGACAACTCTTTACTTTTAAGTCCCTGTGAGGAGCTGGCCTGGTATATGATGTCCACTAATGTAAGTGGGCCCCTTGCACCAGTCCAGACAACCCTTATGGTGATTTAAAAGGTCTCAGACAACCCTTATGGTGATTTAAAAGGTCTCAGACAACCTTAGAAAGCTATCCAAGTGGTAGCTGTGGAAAGCAACCTTCAGGCTTAGTCTTGAAAGAGTGTAAAGCAGCTTGTTTATCAGAATGCAATCTTATAGTATAGATTAAATGAAAAAGAACCACACAAAGTATTTATAAAAATATGTATTTATTATATAACACTATCTAGTATGTTACAGTATCTCCTACACGGAGATAGACACAAAGCACACAATACCTTAGCAAAGAAATCACAGTAAATAGCACTAATACACAGTGGGCCCCAGGGGGGGGATCAAACCATATACTAAGAAAGTGGTATAAGAACCACGACTCGAGTCAGGACAATGTTGAGAGGACGTAGAATTGCTGGGGACCCACAGAACCACCCAAGGTAAGTAGATAGGGACCCCACGGAGAGCGTGTGCAGTGTGTGAACACGACCGCATGCTCCATACAGGTCTATGTGCAAGTCGAGGTTGGAATTTTAAAGATTAAGGACCATAACCAGTGGACCCTGAAGTAACCCCATGGAACACAGAAGGTTGGAGAGCCACCCCACCCGTGGATACCGTGGTACCCAAGTTACCTATCCCAGGGAAGCCGGGTGCATAGGTGTGAAGTGGCGTCGGAAACAGCTGTCTAACCCAATGGAGGACTTCAGGAAAGTGCCACTGCTGGAAGAGGAGAAAGTGTCCGGAGGAATCCAAACATGGATTCTTGAAGAGGAGTACCTGAAAGCAGAGGTATCTATGTCACTCAGGGGTGTCCGGGAGACATGGAAGACGGATGCCCTCCAATGTCGGGTGCTTCAGGAAAGATGATGGTGACGTTGACTCTGCAGCTGCGAGGACCAGGCGATGCTGAGGATGACCAGGACCTGGATACGAGCTGTCCCACGAAGGATGTCGAGTGCTGAGGGGTCGGTGTCCGGTGGGAGCACCAACAAGCCTTGGCAAATGCAACCAATGCAGGAAGTCAAGAAGGTGCACGGTTGGGACCAGCAAGGTCCAGGAGACTCACCACAAGCAGGGGAGTCAGGGCAGCACCCAAGCAAATCAGGGGAAATAAAATGAATTGAAATAGTGTATTTGGTAGGGCGCACAGCTACTCAAACTAGAGTGTCCTGGCGCGTAAACAGCGGAAGGAGGATGAGCGGAAAGGACCCAATTAGTTATTAAAAAGCCAGGATTTTAGGTTCTTCCTGAAGGAAAGTAGGTCTGTGTTTAGTCTCAGAGACTCCGGGAGGCTATTCCACAGTTTAGCGCCTAGAATTACGAATGATCTGCCTCCCGTACGGGCAAGGCGTATCTTGGGCACGATGGCCAGGTTGGCATTGGAAGGTCTTAGGGGTTAGAAGTTATGTAGCGATTGACTCGCACATTCAAGTAACCAGCTCCTACGTCATAGAACGCTTTAAAGAAAATAGTCATAGCTTTGAAGTCAATCCGTTCCTTTATGCGGAGCCAGTGTAGGTATTTTAGGATAGGGGTCATGCTAGATCTGGGTTTTGGTCTCATGATGACTCTGGCCGCCGCGTTTTGTACCACTTGTAATCGCTGGATCAGGAATTTAGGAAGGCCGAGGTACAGGCTGTTGACATAGTCAAGCTTTGATGTCACCAGAGCCTGCATCACGATCCTTCTGCTCTCCAGCGGTAGTAGTGGCAGAAATTTCTTTAACATGCGGAGTGTGCTGAAGCATGCAGCAGTGAGATTTTGGATCTGAGAGCGCATGGAGAGAGTTTTGTCTATGACAATTCCTACATTTTTGGCTTTCTCCTTTTCTGTGGGCGGTGGCGGCAGCTCCTTGGGCCACCAGGAGCTCCAGTCAGGCGTTTCTGGTTTTCCAAAGAAAATAACTTCAGTTTTGTCAGGATTACACTTTAGCTGGTTGATCTTAAGCCAATTGAAAACCTTTGTAAGGCAAGACCTAATCATTGCCCCGTCAAAGTCAGAGCCTTTTTTACATGTAAAGATCAGCTGAGTGTCATCAGCATAGGAAATAATTTTGGCACCCTCTTCCTCTACCAAAAATGCGAGGGAGCTAGATAAATATTAAAGAGGGTCGGGCTAAGAATGGAGCCCTGAGGAACACCTACATTCATGGCCGGAACCGGGGATGAGAAAGGTGGGAGCCAGATGTCCTGCGATCTATTTCCCAAGAAGGAGTACATCCATGTTAGGGCGGTCCCTCCCAGGCCGATGTTAGCAAGTCTGTTCAGGAGCCTCTCATGGGGAACCGTATCGAAGGCCGCCGACAGATCAAGCAGTATCAGAACATCCCTGCCTCCCTGGTCCAGCTTGCCCTTGATTAACTCTGTCACTTCCAGCAGAGCGGACTCTGTACTGAAGTTAGCCCTAAAACCGGATTGGGATTCGTGAAGGAGCTTCCCATCTTCAATGTGTTTTTGCAGGGCCTTATTTACATGCTTCTCTAATACTTTAGAGAGGCCCGGAAGAAGGGAAATTGGTCTGTAGTTTGCGGGGTCTGTCAAACTGGAGTTAGCCTTTTTTATCAGTGAAAGAATTTTATCGTGCTTCCATGATTTTGGCATAGTGCCTGTGGAGAGGGAAGCATTAAAGAGCTGGTGTACTGTGGGGATTATGGTGGGGGCTAATAAAGTCAGAATATTCGCTGGACATGGGTCGGTGGGAGAGCCAGACTTAATACTTTGGAGAAGGGACAGTGTCTCTTCCAGCTGAAGCTCCGGAAAAGCAAGTAAAAGCGGAGGATCCAAGATGCGAAATCTGCTGTTTGCACTCTGGTAGAAGGTCAGTTCTTCCTCAGAGATGTTGGAGAAAGCTTGTTGGATCACAGAGATTTTTTTGTGAAAGAATTGAGCTATCTGCTTTGACCATTCTTCCGTGCAAGGCCCTTCATTTGAGCCGGCTTTTGGAGAGGTAAAGGATTTGACTATACTGAAGATTTCCTTACTCTTATTTTGGGCATTTTCAATCTTGGTTTGGAAGTAATTCCTTTTGGCTGTTTTCACAAGAATTTAATGAGCTTTTAAAGTGCATTTATAAACCTTCCTATCCTCGGGTAGATGGAATTTACGCCATTTCCGTTCCATTTTTCTACAATTCCTTTTGCTAGATCTGAGGGGATCGCTGAACCACGGAGCCGGTAGGGCCGACCTTTTAGAGGAGCGGGAGACAACTGGCACCGCTACATCAATGTTGGTTCGAAGCCAAGAATCTATTAGGAGGGCATCCGTATCGGGGGTGCCAGACAGCTCTGGTAGGGAGCGACCTAGGGCGTCGGTAAGCATTGGGATGGATATTTTGTGGAACGCCCAATAATTAGGGACCTTCGTCCCAGCGTTCGCCCGAGGAGCTGTGGCGGAGTTGGGAATATCGAATTTTAAAAGGAAGTGGTCAGACCAAGTGATGGGAAGAGGTGGACAAACCAATATGTCAAAGTTATGGAAGATTTGATCAAGGGTGTGACCCTTCTCATGGGTAGCCGAAGAAATAGATGGAAGCATCTTGAAGGCCTGCAGCGTCTCCAACAGGAGGGTAGTTTGGAGAACTCTTTAATTGTCCATATGTATATTAAAATCTACCAAAGTAAGGCAATTATTGTATTTTAGGGCCAAGGGGGAGATAGCTGAATTTAGCATGGTAATAAAATTTCCAATAGCAGCAGGGGGTCTATAGATCAGAAAACCAGCTATGCTTTGATGGGGGGATAGGGTAAACGGAAGCCTAAGGACTCTGGGCTCTCAATAATTTTCGTCGGGATGGGAGAGCAATGTAGTTTATGATTGTAAATTATGGCGACGCCGCCCCCCTTCCCACTAGGTCGGTCTTTCCTAATAATTTTGTAGCCCGTAGGTATGGCCGAGGTGATAGTGGGGTTGGAGGTTTTCAGACAGCCATGTCTCAGTAAGAAATAAAAGATCTGGCAGTTTGTCTAAAATCCCAAGGAAATCAATGGTGACCCTCAAATGGACCCGCAGACCGAAGGCACAGGTGTCGCAAGAGGACCTCAAGCAGCTCACCAAAAGATGCAGGCCACGATGCACACGATGTGGTGTGGCCGAAGATTCTGGTCACTGGAGGTGCTCGAGGTTGGGGCTACTTGGAGCCCGGAGATCTTCTTGCAAAGATGTCAACAAGCCTTTGCAACTGCAAAGGGGACGCGGTACACAGGGGTTCGGTTATTGCAACCCTCACAAGGACTACTGGTTTTAAACTTGGTAAGAGGGTAGAGAAGCCTTGGGAGCTGAGGAATACCACCATCTGTGTTGCAAAGCCCACGGAGTACGGAGGAGCTCGGGATCTGCAGACCGGTCATCTTCGTTGCGGTGGCTGCGAATGCAGGGGCGTGACTCCTTCACTCCAAGGGAGATTACTTCAGTTGTCCTTGATGCTTCACAGGCCTTGGAAGGTTCCTGTATGATGCACAGACACAGACGATGCAGCAGACTGGAAGGGAGACGAAGTCAGAACCAAACGAAATCCAGCGAAGTCCAGAGTGCCCAGACGGTAGAAGTGCAATGGTTTCAGTTCTGAATCTTACCCCACGACGAATCTAGGGACCTACACCCAGGTAAGCCCTTAAGTACCCTAGGGAAAGGGTTGGGAAGATTCAGGGGACCCTCCCAGGAGAGGGTCTGGACAGGGGGGAGGTTGCTCCCATGTCATTTGTCCAGTTTCGCGCCAGAGCAGGAGCCAACGGCTCCCAGGACTGGTTTGAACTGGACTATGCACAGGGACACCAAATGTGCTCCTCATGCAGACTTTCAGGCACTGGCAAGCGTACCCACCCAGCCCTAATACACTAAATCCTGTCTGGGAGGTGTTCACACCTCCCTGTGACAGGATGCCTATTGTTCTGCCTTCCCCTGCTCGAGCTTGGCTCAGCAGCAGGAGGGCAGAAATGTGTCTCTGGTCAGCAGCAACCATTTTGTGCTGTCCGGGACTAGAAGGCTGGTACCGGGAACACTGAGAGCCTAACGGAGGGCTCTTCCAGTGCTTGGTATGATTCCAACGTGTTTGATACCAAACATGATAGAATTCGTTGCAGCCGTTTTCGAGATGGTCATCGCTCGATTACGCAATGCCCCTCTATATAGTATATGGCTGCTTCACTGACAACTCGGGAGAATGGACTCCGTAGGCTGCAGGGGTGTCCTGCTCATGCAGGGGCACCCTCTCACTTAGAACCAAGCACTCTGCCTTCAGGATTGTAAAGGCCTGCTATAGGGGTGACATAGGTTTTTTTTTTAGGTTTTGTTTAGAGTGTTTTTTATTTTGTGTGTTGTATTTCTTTATTGCATATTCAGACATTATAACATAAAGAACGAAGTAGGGCTGTACATGTGCTGTTCATGGTTACATACACATTATCTGTACAAGCATGGAATATGCCTTCAAAAGATTTACTCTTTGGTCCTACTTATAACCAAGTTCTACTGCAAACTATAAATGAGGATAAGGAAAGGGTAAAGAGGGGGCTGGGGGGGAGGGGGAGGAGTCAGGGAGTCAAGGGAAGGGGGAGTATATGTGTGCCTGCACAATTCCATTGACCTGCCCCCTCCTCTACCGGGCTGGATGAGAACTGCCATCCCACCTTGGCTTGCGCTCCACTTCCGTTTGGTCTCCCCAGAATGTTTGTAGTTGAATATGTGGTACTACGTTCATGCCTCTGTCTCTCTGTGAGGGCCGAACCGAGGAGCCAGTTCGAGGGGGGCATGGGAGGGAGGTGGGAGGGGGAGGGATGCGACAAAAGGTCCTGGCGAAGTAGCCCTGACAAATTGCTAGGTCTTTAAGTGTATAAGTGTGGGTGTGAGTGTGAGTGTGCCAGAGGGGGGAGAGGCATGAGGGAGATGAGGGGGGGCTTGGCACCCAATACCAATAATAATAATAAGGGTAACGAACATGATGGTGATTGAAATAATAATAATGAGAATAATAGTAACAGGGAATAAAGCTGGGAGTGCCAAAGTGGAGCCAAAGGAGGGGGGGATAGCGGGATAGATAAATGGGGACTAATAGAAGAGAAGAGAAGAGAAGAGGAGAGAAGAGAAGATAGAAGGGAAGAGAAGAAGAGAAGAGAAAGTGGGGAGAGGGTATATCAAAGGACAGAAGTAAGGGGAATGACGGTGGCCTCTATGGCAGCTGTGGCGCGCTATGTATTCAGTCACCAGAGCCTGCTACCGGCCCTTCTGCATCCACGTCCGGTGCCTATATGCGCAGAAAGGGTGTCCATACCTCTAGGAAGATCTCTGATTGATCCTGTAGGTTATATATGATCCTCTCATGAGAAGCCGTTTGGGTCATAGCTGTCAGCCAAGACTCTGTGTCCGGGGGGTCACGGCCCTCTATTGGCACAATATGCAGAGTTTGGACGTAGCCAAAGCTCTTTGAAAGAGGCGGTGTTGCGGTCTTGATAGGCCCAGGAACCGCTGCAAGTCGTGTAGGAGAACCTCGGAGGGTGTAAGCGGTAGGCAGAGTGTCATAGCGGCGCTCAGGGTCCTTCCCATGTACTCCCAAAAAGTCTGCACTGAGGGGCATTCATAGATGACGTGTGCTATGTCGCATCGGGGGTTGGGACATCTCCAGCAGTTTGCATGGGGGAGGAGACCCACTCTGTGCAATTTGAAGGTCGTCCAGTACCAGTCCTGCAAAACTTCAAAAAGGCAGAACTTCATCCGCGCCTCTTTTGCGCCCTTATCCAGGGCTTCTAGGATTTCTGCCTAGTCGTCATCTTCGTATGTGATCGCCAACCGTTTCTGCTATCGGACGCGGAGCATCTGCGCCAAGGGGGCCGAAAAGCGGTGCGACAAGAGCACCCCATATACATTACCCCCTTGTACTTCCCCAGGTGAGGAGAAACAACAGCACCGGACACGGGGATAGGTTCCACGGGGGGGGTCCAGGCACTGCCCCAGACAGTGGCGCATCTGGGTGTATCTCCAGGACTGTGTCATAGGAAGACCGTACTCCTCTCCGAGTTGTGCCAGTGTTTTCAAAGAACCGTTGCAGAGAAGCTGGTCGATGGTATGTATACCAACTGCCTGCCACACCTGCCACCTCAGACCCTTTTCCCCCTACACGTATGGCGTCATTCCCCCACAGTGGGGCCTTCTTGTGCAGGCGCGGATGAGCCCCTAGAACCTTGTGTGCTCGGTGCCAGGCCATGCGCATGGCGAATAGAATCGGGTGAGTAGTACCACTGTTTCCGGGCCTCGTCATATATAGGGCGGATAAACCTCCCTCGGCCGAGAGCAGGTGTCGTTCCAATGGTACCCATTGTGGCGGGTCCCGGAAGTCTGGCAGAAAGTACGCCATCTGGGAAAAATGTAACGCCAGGGCATAGAGTTCTACCGATGGGAGGCCAAGTCCCCCGTGGGTGCGGCGAGCCTGTAGCTTGGGCGCGGCTATGCCCGGCTTTGAGGAACCCCCCACAAATAACCTTATCTTGGAGTCTATCTGCCTCAAGGTTGTGAGGGGCACCTGAATTGGGAGCATCCCCAGGGTATAGTTGAAACGAGGTAGTGTTACCATGTGGACTGCCTGCACTCTGCCCCACAGCGAGAGCCCCAGGGTCTTCCATTTCTCGAAGTCCCGCTGCATCTGGGTAATCAGCGGGTTGATGTTGTCCGGGATCATGCCTGCTAGGCATTTATTGACAAGGATTCCCAGATATTTGAGGCGCGATTGTTGCCATCTGAAGGGGAACCCATGTATGGCCGCCTTTGTGGTCCCGTCTGAGAGGGGGAGCGCTTCACTTTTACCCCAGTTGATCTTATACCGAGAAAGGGGAGAAAAGTCGTCAATAATCTGGAGTAGAGACGGCAGCGAGCGGGGCAGATCTGTGAGGGTTAACAAGATCCCAAACACTAGCCCTAGTTGTTAACTAGGGATGGGAACTAGAGGCACAGGGCCTAGGGACTAGCCAGCCTCCAATACGACATGTAAACACAAATGGGGCTTTCCCTAGTTAGGATTCCTACAGGATTTCTAGAGATGCATGTGCAGTGGGGGCATCTCACAAAAAGTGAAGGACTGGCCTCACACACCACCTGGTGTCATGCTTCATCATAGGCCGTCCTCGCCCTCTAAAAACTCCATTTGATAGAGGGCGGGCATACACCTGGAGACAGGGATGCACTTCTAAACTAAGTGGTGGCCCGTGGATTTGTGAAAAGTGATCTAAAAACCATTACAGTTGTCAATACACTAATTTAATTAAAGGAACAACTGCATGGTATTAAAAAGAAGTGGGCGGTGATTTGGGAACTAATTATCCCATCACCGTGCTAAATATGGTCAACATGTTTCTGCTTTAGGGTCCCCGGAGGGTACATAGCATTCGTCAGGACCAAATGTTGTTGGAGGGCTCCGCCTTTTTACAATTTGTATAAAGGATCAACCACTAAAAGACCGGGGGTTGTAGGGATCAATCACCCCGCTAGTGTAGTACTCACGTGAAAAACCTGTAGAAAAAGGAACAAGAAACAAATACATACCGACTGTGTAAGTATCCTGGTTGTAATGTTGCATTACATACATCACCACACTTAAGAAGCGAGCGTGGTGGTATCTAAGTGAAACACGTGTCATTCATGCGTATCAACACTTATAAGGAGAGAAAAACCATGTTTCTCGCCGCTTACCCTAGGTCACTATCCTACTTCCTCCATGGGAGGTCGAGGGTGGAAGAGCATACTGTGACATTCTGAAAAAAGGAGAGATATAGAATCATGGCCTGGTGTTTATGAATCAGGTCCATGATAGGGAGAAGGCATTCATACAGTTACATGTTTAAAAAGGTGCATTCCTCGTGGGAGGGGTGGAGTTGCACCAAAAGCGTAAGGGTACGTTCTATCATCCGTCCAAAAACACACACACTCTTACTGTCATCTTCAGCGCATCCAGCCGTGTCTCCTACAGTCATCCGCTTCGCCTCCCCGCCGGTGAGTAATGGTGGGAAGGGAGCGGGTTTTTAAACTGTCGTTCATTGCCTAATTGCTCGGTAATTATTAGTCAGTTGGTAGCACCTGAGCGAGATCCGGTGTATCGCTGGAGAGGTGCCTGGTTGCCTGATTGAGGGTGTTGCCTCATGAGACGCCTCCTCCTTACTTCTTTTTAATACCATGCAGTTGTTCCTTTAATTAAATTAGTGTATTGACAACTGTAATGGTTTTTAGATCACTTTTCACAAATCCACGGGCCACCACTTAGTTTAGAAGTGCATCCCTGTCTCCAGGTGTATGCCCGCCCTCTATCAAACGGAGTTTTTAGAGGGCGAGGACGGCCTATGATGAAGCATGACACCAGGTGGTGTGTGAGGCCAGTCCTTCACTTTTTGTGAGATGCCCCCACTGGACACGCATCTCTAGAAATCCTGTAGGAATCCTAACTAGGGACAGCCCCATTTGTGTTTACATGTCGTATTGGAGGCTGGCTAGTCCCTAGGCCCTGTGCCTCTAGTTCCCATCCCTAGTTAACAACTAGGGCTAGTGTGTGTGACTTTCCGTACAGCTGCAAGCTGTGGGAACACCCTTAGGGCAAACTTTGGTCATATATGACCGGAGGACCGGCTAATCTAAATACCGGCCCCGTAGAAATCAAAATATAGAGTGCCAAAACTGACTTCACTCGCACCGCAACACCCTAGCACTATAAAATGGATACCGAACTGGCGTTCGATGAGAGTACATATGCGGAGATACTAAGAACACCATCGCTTCTAGCTGAAACGGTGGTAGCACAAACTGTAAAGAACTCTGATGAGTGGGAAGCACTATCAGCAAAAAAGAAAGAACAGATCCGAACGGCCCTGCATGGGGCTTTTATGACAGAGTACCTAAGAAAGAACGCGGCACCACGAGGACTCGTGGTTACCAACGAGCCCAGGTTGTTCCTAAACAACAAAGAATTTAGGATCAACTGGTCGAGCATCGCTTGGAAGTGCACCAAGGATTGGTTGGTGTTAATCATCAATACGGCTAGACAATTAGCGGATGCCCTAATGGTCGAGATTCAACAGAGTGAGAGCAAGTTGAAGACTACAGTCCATATCACTGTTTACAAAAAGAAATTAGAAGAAATAAACAATGACCATTCAGCATACAGAGAATACCTCACACAATCCAAAATTACTAAAATACAAAAGGATGTGCAAAAGTTTAGCCGGGAAACAGTATACCCTTACACCACCGACGAGTACTATGAGAAACCTCCACAACAACAGGCCCAAAGACGCCAACAACGTTTCAGACCTACTCCCCAAAACTGGACTTTTAGTTCGGGTGAGGAGAGACAAGTGACAGTAGCAGCGATGAGAGCACCAGAGGACAACACGTCAGAAGACATCAGAATCCCCAACAGCCGATGTTCACACCACCGATGCACCTCTTCGGATTTTGGCCACAACAATACTACCCACCTGGGTTTGGTTTCCAACAAGGCCTGCAGCCTTTTTTATTCAGGGGCCAAGGAAGGGGAAGAGGCAGACAAAAACCAAGAAGAACTCCCAAAGTGCAATGGGAGAACGAACCCACTACCAGCGGAGGAGCAGTCATACGGAGCAGGGGCAGGGGCAGGGTCCCAGCGATGAACAAGGAGTGACAAATATCGTGAACCTGAGCGATTACACAATCAGCAAAGATGAAGAAGCCGTGCTCGCAAAAGGCCTGGGTTTTGTCCCTACACAGAACAATTACCCTTTTTCACTTAACACCGAACTGGCACAGTTCTTTAGGAAAATCAAGCTGAGAGATTTCTTCGGTGAAGCACAAGGAGCTGATTATGGGAAGTCGAACACGGGCTTACGGAAAAAGTCCACTTTCACTCCACCAACCCAAAACATTTCATGCAATTTCCTTGCATTTGAACAGGCAGTACTCATAGAGGTCGAAGCAATTGACTTTAACAACACTAAGGGGTTCCAGAACCTGACCAAAGGAGAGAGGGCGGCGCTCCAGCAGCTTAGAAACAACCGTGATTTAGTTATAAAACCAGCTGACAAAGGTGGGGCAATAGTCCTAATGAACTACACTATGTACAGAGAAGAGTGCCTCCGCCTTCTATCAGACACAACAAGCTACGAGATACACCAGAGTGACCCGACGACACGGATTATGAACAAGATAAAAAGCCTGGCCAGTGAGGGTACGACCTATGACTGGATCACAAAACATGAAGCTGAGTACCTCATTAACACCGAACCGAGAATACCCAGGTTCAATACGCTTCCCAAAATCCACAAAAACAGGATGCCACCCCCAGGAAGACCTATAGTGTCGGGCATCGGCTCAGCACTAGAACCTTTATCACAATTTTGCGATTGGTTCTTAAGACCCATTGTACAGAAGTCCCCGTCGTACCTGAAGGACATGAAGGACGTCTTATGCCACCTAAGGTATCTGGAGACCAACATCGAAGAGGATCTGTTCATAACTATTGATATCGAAGCGCTCTATACGAGCATCCCCCAAAGACGCACCCTGGAGGTGGTGGAACAAATCCTCCTAAACCAAGAATGGTCCTACATGACACCGGCACACTTCATTATGGAGTGTGCTGAGTTGGCCCTCACCGAAAACTTTTTCGAGTTCGAGGACACACTATACCATCAGGTCAAGGGCACGTCTATGGGCAGCACTTTTGCGCCCAGCATGGCGTGCCTGTATGTCCACCAGTTCGAGGAAGATTACATCTTCAACGCCAACAACCCGTTCACCCACCAGATGAAAACATGGAAGCGATATATAGACGATATCTTTATCGTGTGGCGCGGTACACCAGAGGATGCCACGACCTTTGTAGAGTGGGTTAACAGCAGAGACACCCATCTCAACTTCACCCACACTATCGAGAAGAATCATGCTATATTCCTCGATCTGGACATCACCCTGACGACCGAAGGGATCTCCACCAAAGTGCACATAAAACCGACGGATAGGAACAGCCTATTACTAAACGAAAGCTACCATCCGAGAGCCCTACGCCAGAATCTACCAATGGGACAATTTCTATGGGTACGGAGAAATTGCTCTGAGCTAGAAACATTCCAAGAACAGGCAGAACACCTGGAAACCAAACTTCTGGCGAGACACTATCCAAAAAAGATGATCAGGAGAGCCAAGAAAAGGGCCAGGAATAACAATCGGGAAGCACTGCTGGACACTACACCAAAAGAGAAGTCTGAACGCATGGTATGCGTGACCACGTACACCCCTGCATCAAACAAAGTTCAGAGCATTATAAAGAAAAAATGGTCAATACTAAACAGTGGACAACGACAGTGGGAACCTCCCCTTTTTGCCTTCAAGAGAAGCAGGAACCTCAGGGACGACCTTGTACACTCCAAAATTACATATGAAGAGGACAATGGTCAGAACACCCTTTGGAGCCAACCAAAACCAATAGGCCATTTTCCATGTGGCGGCTGCGTGTGCTGCCCACTGACCACCACCACGAAAGAAGTGAATATCGGCACAAATAACCCATGGAAACTTAAGAACTTTAGTAACTGCAACACTCAGAATGTGATTTACCTTCTGAACTGTCCGTGCAACCTGAAGTACATTGGTATGACGACAAGGAAAGTTAAAACACGGATTAGCGAACACCGCAGCACAATCCGCTGTAGAAAATCTAATACCAGACTGACAAAACATTTCTTAGATGCAAACCACACCGAATCAGATCTCCATTGGGTGGTACTGGAGGTGATGAGGAAACAAAAAACAGACATCAGCAGACAACTGCATATCAGGGAACAGCGCTGGGTATACCGGTTACGCACATGGGACACAGGCCTTAACGATGAAATCCCATGGCTACAACTAGTATAATGACTCAAATACAGGACTATACTAAAACAATGGTAATCTCAAGTAACGTTATGTCCATGAAAGAACTAACACCTGAACCAAAAACACACACCTTACTCTATCAACATGCGCGCCAAACAGACATGCCATATATACATGTCTAATTTTATATAGACACCTCACTGGTAGTATAAGACCTCCGACACCGCACGTGGTACGGTGACACCGAGATCAACATCACTAGTACCCCTTTGGAGATACACCTTATGGTGTCTTTAATTGGTGCTTCTCAATCCCACTGTTTTTGTAGAAGTATTGCACCTCTTAAATACCAGAAGGGTCAATACCCATTCCTTTTGACCTTTTGCCATTAAATGCAGCAATAAATAGACCCATTTGATGCCTTAATCGTCCTTCTTAAACCTACACGGGCACAAAAACATACGCGCATGCGCACACAATCGAGCCGCTACACGCATGCGTCATCAAACAACAGAAGTTCAGGACGCATGCGCGAGAGCTCCACTACCCGCCCAGTATGGCACCGGGAGGAGATCTGCGGGCGCAACTAACACGCGCACTCTCTCTCCCCGTGGACCGCAATCACTCCCTCGTAAGGAGGAGGCGTCTCATGAGGCAACACCCTCAATCAGGCAACCAGGCACCTGTCCAGCGATACACCGGATCTCGCTCAGGTGCTACCAACTGCCTAATAATTACCGAGCAATTAGGCAATGAACGACAGTATAAAAACCCGCTCCCTTCCCACCATTACTCACCGGCGGGGAGGCGAAGCGGATGACTGTAGGAGACACGGCTGGATGCGCTGAAGATGACAGTAAGAGTGTGTGTGTTTTTGGACGGATGATAGAACGTACCCTTACGCTTTTGGTGCAACTCCACCCCTCCCACGAGGAATGCACCTTTTTAAACATGTAACTGTATGAATGCCTTCTCCCTATCATGGACTTGATTCATCAACACCAGGCCATGATTCTATGTCTCTCCTTTTTTCAGAATGTCACAGTAGGCTCTTCCACCCTCGACCTCCCATGGAGTAAGTATGATAGTGACCTAGGGTAAGCGGCGAGAAACATGGTTTTTCTCTCCTTATAAGTGTTGACACGCATGAATGACACGTGTTTCACTTAGATACCACCACGCGCGCTTCTTAAGTGTGGTGATGTATGTAATGCAACATTACAAACAGGATACTTACACAGTCGGTATGTATTTGTTTCTTGTTCCTTTTTCTACAGGTTTTTCACGTGAGTACTACACTGGCGGGGTGATTGATCCCTACAACCCCCGGTCTTTTAGTGGTTGATCCTTTATACAAATTGTAAAAAGGCGGAGCCCTCCAACAACATTTGGTCCTGACGAATGCTATGTACCCTCCGGGGACCCTAAAGCAGAAACATGTTGACCATATTTAGCACGGTGATGGGATAATTAGTTCCCAAATCACCACCCACTTCTTTTTAATACCATGCAGTTGTTCCTTTAATTAAATTAGTGTATTGACAACTGTAATGGTTTTTAGATCACTTTTCACAAATCCACGGGCCACCACTTAGTTTAGAAGTGCATCCCTGTCTCCAGGTGTATGCCCACCCTCTATCAAACAGAGTTTTTAGACGGCGAGGACGGCCTATGATGAAGCATGACACCAGGTGGTGTGTGAGGCCAGTCCTTCACTTTTTGTGAGATGCCCCCACTGGACACGCATCTCTAGAAATCCTGTAGGAATCCTAACTAGGGTTAACAAGATATCATCCGTGTATAAATGCAATTTGGAATCGCCTATCGGAAGTGGGACTCCCTTAATAGCGGCCGAATTGCGCATGGTGGCAGCGAGTGGCACCATAGCCATGAGGAAGAGGAGTGGTGAAAGGGGGCATCCCTGGCGCGTCACCCATCGTATGGGAAAGGAGTCAGATAAGAATCCGCCACAGTTCACTTGTGCCGTGGGGTTCCCATAGAGGAAGCGCACTTTAGCTATAAATTGAGCCCCAAGGCCATAATGTTCCATCACTCGGAAGAGGTAGTCCCACTCGATCCGGTCAAATGCCTTCTCCGCATCGAGGGAGAGGGCAATAGCATCCATAGGGAGGCCCTTGGATGCCCTCAATGCGTGGGCGAGGGTACGCAGATGGTTCCTAGAGGACCTGCCAGGTATGAAACCCACCTGTGAGGCGTGAACCAAGGATGGCATGACTTTGTGGAGGTGGGCGGCCAGGACACTTGCCAGTATCTTTATATCGCAGTTTAACAGCACGATAGGCCGATAACTTCCGCACTCCAGAGGGTCCTTCCCGGGTTTTGGTATAACAGCTATGACAGCATTATTGGAAATGAGGCCCAGGGAAGCCGACTGCTCTGCTTCACAGAATGCTGCCTGCAGTGTAGTGGCCACCTCTTCCCCTGCCCAGCGGTAAAACGCCGCCGGGAAGCCATCTTCGCCAGGAGCCTTGTGGTAGGGTAACTTCGCTATCGCTGAGGTTACTTCCTCCTTGCTAATCTCCCCCTCTAATAGCTCCCTACTTTGTCCGAAAGGCGGGGGAGTTTCGCCTCCCATAGAAATGATGTCAGTCTGTCTGCCTCTACCTGCGGGCCAGGAGTGTATAGGGACTTATAAAAGGAGGCAAATTCATTCGTTATATCCTGGGGTCGGGTAAGAGTATCACTTGCCACTGATCTGATGGCCGGGATAGCCATGGACGCCTCACGTTGGCGGAGTTGTGCCGCCAAGAGCCTCCCTGCTTTTTCACCATGCTCATAATGCCTCTCCTTCACTCTCTGCAGAGCATATTCCGCTTTGGTAGTGAAGAGCCCATTCAAGGCCATCTTTGCCTGTTCCAGAGACTTGCGATGTTGTGGCGTGGGGCGTGCAGAGTAGAGGCAAGTGTACTTCCTGATATCGACTTCCAGCGCTTTTTGCTTATCTTTGTTTTGCTTGTTAACTTGGGCCGAGTCCCTCATAAGCCTAACCCGTATGGTGGCCTTTGCTGCCGCCCATAGGGTTCGGTTGGAATCTACTGAGCCCTGGTTGTCCGTGAGGAACTCCGTGACATGCGTCTGTAAGAGGGATTTACCAGTGGGGGCCCGGTAGCGCTGGATATTTAGTTGCCAGGGTTTGCGTCCAGGACTGGACAGTCCCAGTTCCAGTGAGAGAAGGACCAGAGAGTGATCTGAAAGGGCCGACCCAGAATTTGGGATTCCTGGCTAATCTGTACTACCCTATGGAAGGTGAGAAAGTAATCCAAGCGGGAAAGAGTGCCGTGTACCTGGGAGGCAAAAGTGTATTCCGTATCTGTGGGGTGGCTCAAGCGCCAGTGATCTATCAAGCCATTATCTTGCATCACGTCCTCCTGCAATGCCCTATCACCTGCATTGCTCCTATCAAACGGACCCATCCTATCCAGAATCGGGTCCCTCACTAGGTTCCAATCCCCACCTATTAGGAATTGGGAAGCGCTTATCTCTGACAACACTCTATTTACCTGCAAGAAGAACGATTTTTTCGCCCCAATAGGAGCGTAAACAGATCCCACGCATATGTGGTGCTCGCCGATCTTTAGCTTTGCGAAAACATATCGCCCGTCAGTATCCGTCCAAGTCTTTGTCACTGTCGCCGGAAGGGATTTCCGGAGGAGGACTGCTACCCCGCACTTGCGAATTGGGCCCTCAGATCCAAGGGCTTCAGTCTGTATACTACTATGTATCACCTTCCCCACCCAGTCACGTCGCAACTTGTCCGATTCTACTGCATCCAGGTGCGTTTCCTGCAATAATGCCACATCTGCGCGCTTAGATTGCAGGTACGCCAAGATCTTTTTCCATTTTATGTAGTGCGTGAGACCGTGAACGTTCCATGTGATCACTCGCAGTGGTCGTGGGGAGGTCATTTTGTTTGGTGCAGCAGGTGCGGAGTAGTGAGGCCGGCGCTATGCAGCACGCAGTGAGCCCTGCAGGGAACGGGTGTAGTATGTGATTGAGGCTAAGTGAGAGTGGGGGTGGGGGGCTGCGATCCTCCCTAGAGGTCATAGATCTTGCTGTGTAGGATTATGGGCAGGGGTGTGAATTAAAGAGAAGAGGGGGGACGGCCCGGAAGTGGGGGCCCAAGGGAGGAAGGATGGGGGAGAGAAATAAAAAGAGGGGAGAAGGGAAGAAGATAAATAAATAAAAAGGAGACAAAAGACAATAGGGAAGGACAGAGAAGGGGGTTCGGGGACCCTCTGGCACTACCCTAACGGTTTGGATCTGTTAAGTCTGGAGGGCTACCGATGGGCAGCAAGGGGTCCTCTAAAGCAGAGTGTACTGCAAGGGCGTACCAATCAGCAGGTAGGGTTCGGTAGAGAGGTGCTAGATTAGTTCAGCGAAGGCATGCGGTATCCGATTGGAATGAGCTGTAAAATGGGGGGGGAGTAGATGGACAAAGATGGGAAGGTAGGGAAAGGCCAATGAAACACCGGAGGCGGGGTGTTACCTTCTTGGCCCTTCGTGCACCCTGAGCGCTAATCTGTCTACCGCGGGTCTATACTCGGCGGAGCGCCGCTCCCAGGGGGGGTCAAAATCTCCGGAGCGGGGTGGGCCGCTGCTGTGGAGAGAGTCCAAATTGTTTATTTAGGAGGG